>ML810872.1:78032-124999 GCA_009831015.1 Picea engelmannii
CAGAAAAGAACAGAAAAGATACAATGGCAAATACAAACATTACACAGAGATTTTTCACCTGGAAACCCAAACCGGGAAAACCAGCATATATTATATTGATACATTGTTTTACACTGTTTACAATACAATATACATATAGGAGCTAGCGGCATCCAAAACTCTAACCCAATGACCTGGATTAGTCCAAAACCCTAATTCCTTAACCGAAAATAGAAAACCATCGGCAAAAAACCATGTGCCGAAAAACCACCTAATATCACGTGGTCCCGGAAATATGTCGGCCCGGCAAAAATATGTCGGCCCGAAACCGGCGAAAATATGTCGGCCAAAGAATATAACACATACCCAACACCTTTGACATGCATACTAAGGAGGATGATATCAAGTTGGATGATTTGGTGCTGAAGTGGGATGTAAGGAATGAAGATAGAGGGAAGCATGGGAAGTTTGATCATCTTTGGCTGGGACCATTTAGGATTGTTTCATACCATGGGAACAATGATTATGTGTTGCAGGAGCTCAATGAAGATATCATTGGTGGAGGACCTATGAATGGCAAGTTTCTCAAACACTATCTTGCTTAAAAATTTTCAGTCTTTCCATTTCATTGTAAATAACCATTTTAGTTTTTAGATGAAGCATTTGAAGTCAATAATTGGCAGAAAATTGAAGCCCGAAGTGAAGGCCCTAAGTTAATGCTAATTTTAGTTAAAGTTGTGTCAAGAAAGTCTTGTCAATAAGTCCTTTTGTCGGTTTATATTTTTTGAGTTAAATAAATCCCAATGGTTAGGCACTTGGTATGTTGTTCTTTGCTACCTCACTGGGAGGATAACATCCCCATTGGAGCCATATGTTAACATCAATATTTTTTATGTAAAGTTTAGAGTTTGTCTAAGGTTTAAAAATTCATGCCATGGTCTTGAGAAGACCAAGGCATTTCAAAGTTGAGTCCATGGTTTGTATAGGTCATTAAATACTATCAGGGTGAAGAATTCATTTAGAGAGTCCATAGGTGGTTTGTTGTCATGAAAGATTTTTGCAAGGGACTTGTCTTGAGTCTAAGTCATATCCAAGTCATAAGTTTAAAAGGTAAAGTCTAGTCAAAGCATCATTTGTGGGAATAATCACATAAAAATTGTTAGTACAAGTGTTTGATGGATATTTGTGGCATATGTACCTTGGAAAGATCAAAACTGGGCACGCTGCGCAAGTCACTTAAATGATGCAAGAGGTCTTTTCATCTCAAATGGGTACCTTTTCCCTCTCAAACCTCTTCACATCAAGTCTTATATCTTTATCCATCATCCTTCACCCCTTTGCATGAGTTCTTGGCCTACGAGCTGGTTTCTTACCCCTCGAGAAAACTCCCAAATCCTTTGCTACACAAACCCTATTTTTTTCACTACGCATCTGCTGTGCACACTTGCGTGCTATGCAAATCCCTTGCTATGCAAATCACAGTGCTTATGCTTTCACTCCTCACCTCATATCCAGTCGCCAACTGTGGTAAACACATGTGAAACTTGAACATCCATGCATTGATAGCCTACTAATTCACTTCCCTATCGCTCATTGAAGCTCTCATGCTATTTTGAAACAAACCCTAGCCTTGTTAATCCTGCTGCGCAAGCTTACCTGTTAGGTGAGTTTTGGAATTGTTGGTTGTTTCCCCTGTTGAGGAGCTGCCTACCCATTAGGTGAGTTTTGGAAAACATATAGCAGATTAGAAAAAATACAACACCATTGAATTTGTGGCATCGAATTACCCAAAAATGGTTGTCTCCATGCCTCAATCCGACTCTGGCACTCCTAGGCCCTTGAGAAATCTCGTCTCGGTTTCTGTGCCTGCTCCCTGCAATTAATTCTCTGTACTGTGTCTCAAAAATTGTTCCCGGATGTACTGTCGAGTGCCCTCTTTCCATCCGTGGGCATACTTAGCATTTAAGTGAAATGTTGGGGGAACTAACCAACGAATTCCGTTGGCCCAACAATTGGTAGATGCTATTTTAAGGCGTTGGATAGGGGGAGGTCCCGGGGTCGAGCCCACGGGCCTCCCCTTTTGGGTTACAGTTATAACTATAACTATATATATATATATATATATATAGATATATATATAGATATATATGTTTGGAGCTGTCGCCAAGTTTGGAGCTTACTATTTAGATTTGTCGAAGTTGTAGTTTGGTTGCCAGATTTGGCGGGCCCCTTTTTTATTTTTGAAAATTCGATTTCAGGCCCTCATTGGGTATTTTCCCACTGCCACGTGGAAACCCATGACTGGGCCACATGGCAACCAACCATTGGCCCACGCCATCCACTTGCATAGTCATCGCCCCACATTACCTGACACATCATTTGCAATGTCCCATATGCTGTTCATGTGGCTGTATAGACTTCCACGTGGCACTTCCTCATTGGTCTATTGATTGACCCAAAAACATTGAAAACGAGTGACACGTGGAAACCTCTGGTGATGCCACATCACCATGATGACATCAACATGACACATGTCTCCCTCTTCATGTGCCACATACATTGTACGGACGTTGACATCATCTGTACTTATGCTAACGTCAATAGTACTGATGTTGACTCATCCTTGCTGACTGGGCTAGGTTGACCAAAACTTTGACCGTGAATATCTTTCGATCTGTAACTTCATTTGACGAGTCGTTTATGCCGTTGGAAATATTGTGATGCGCTCTTCATGATGATGCCAATTTCACCAAGTTTTTAGGACTTTGAATTTTTTCCCTTTCTCTATCTGATGAGGCCATTACGAGCTTCCTGAGTTGCTTCTATGAATTCTGAGTTGTCGTTAGTCTTCTTTGGATCCTTTTTGGATCATATGTGCTTGTTGATTCTCTCTGGAATGAATTTGTACATGTATGAGATAAGTTGCGCATGTATTTTGAGTAAGGACTCTGATATAATAGAATACCGATTGGGATAAAATTTAAAAGAGGACCTCTGTATATGATGATTTTTGTTTCCATGGAATGATATTATGTTATGTCTATTATGAATTATGCTTATGTATTTATTTGTGATGTTCCGCTCAACTCTGTTCTTCTATCCCAGGTTATGAGGTGTTAAATACTATAATAGGGTTAATATATCTCGTGTAAGAATGGTATTAATCTTGACAACTTGTATATTTGACTAAGCATTCTTCTTACCCTTCCCTAATTCTCATTTCTCGGTCGCGATTCGAGTGAGACTTCTTCCCTTCTGGGAAGATGAAAGTTCTAGAGCACTAGACTATATTGGTACCCTTTTGTTGGTAACCTAAAGAGGACCCTGGTCTAACAACTTTTCACCAGCACATGTGCGCTATCCCCGAGCACATAGCCACAAGACTAGACCGCTTCCGAGTTAAAAACAATTTTCTACACCAAAATGATTCCACCAAATTCTATTTTCTCCCCTCTCTTATCTCATATCACAAACTTATATCCCTCCACCTTCAAACCTTCTCAAATTATGGCCCTCTCCCCTTTTGATTTAACCCTTAATGGCTCTAATACCAAGAAGTGGTTGATATGATTCATTCCACTTGGGAAACTTGGATCCCAACACACCTGTTTACATTTGGGGACATAAGCTTATTTTGTTCAAACACATTTTGAGGTGATGGGATAGGTCTTCTCTATCTCCCACAACCGAGGAGAAAAATCTCATCTAAATTAAGTTGGATAACCTAGAAAAAAACTCAGAAGTGACATAAATAACTTTACAACTGCAAAAAGAAGAATTGGAACTTCAATGCCAATATCAAAAGGATTTAAAGAGGGAAGAAGAGTATGGAGGTTGAAATCCCAAAGCCTTTGGCTCAAGGCGGGTGATAAAAACACCAAATTATTTCACAACCAAGCCAATATCTGACAATCCAAAAACAATGTGTTGAACATCACACAGGAAGATGGATCTATTATCAATATTTTTGAGGAAATAAAAGTGGTTGCACATAATCACTATGCCCGCCTTTACACTCAAAGAGAAGAAGTCGAGCCTTCAAACATCCATTCCATGCTTGAACACATCCTAAATCTGGTCTCAAGAGCAGAAAACCTTGATCTCATGCAACTTATCCCTGAAACTAAAAATGCATTAGCCATTTGGAGCCTTGAACCCAATAAAACGCCTGGACTTGATGGCTTCTCCATCTCATTTGATCGTTTCTTTTGGGACATCATCAAATCCAATCTAAAAAGAATTCTCTGGTATGTTCATCACTCCTTAAGGTTATGAGGGAACATAAATTCCTCTTTCCTTGCCTTAATCCCCAAAGAAACAAATCCCACCTCTTTCTCCCATTTCTAACCAATATCCATATGCAACTCCTCCTATGAAATCCTCACCAAAATCATAGCCACTCACTTGAAAAAAGTTCTCCCCAAAATCATATCCCCAAATCAAGATGGCTTCAAGCAAGATCGACAAATTGTGGATAATATAGTTCTTGTCCAAGAGGAGATTCACACAAGTTATCGGGCCAAAGGCAAAGGTATAATAGTCAAATTAGATATGGCTAATGATTTTGATCGTGTCATGCACTCATTTCTTTTTTAGGTGATGAAACATTTTGGATTTATCCCAAATTTCATAAGATGGAACTCAACTTGTATCAAAAGATTTTGGATCGCCCCTCTGGTAAATGGAAGACCTTCATCATTCTTTCAAGTAAGGAAGGGACTTCACTAAGGTTCCCCCCTTTCACCTCTCCTTTTCATCATTGTGGTTGAAGCTCTTAGCAGAAATCTCGAGCAAGAGAGTGTGATTGGGAACTTCCTTGGACTTCAAATTTTCCAAGGAGTAAAAAATATGAACCACTCACAATTTGCAGACGACACTCTTCTTTTAGGGGGCACCTCAATCACCATTGCTACTTGATTTAAAATCATTCTGACTCTTTCTTTGATGCCTCGAGTGGAGATGTCAACAATATAAAATTCCAAGTATTTGGTTGGAATGATTCACCTCGTACCTTGAGAGCCATAACTCATGTTTTCCAATTCTCCATAGTAGAAAAATGGTCCTCCTTCAAATACCTAGGGATTCCAATATCCCTCAAATCCTCCTACTCACAAGTCTTGCAACAAATTCTTCAAAAACTCAACAAGAAATTAACTTACTAGGGCACTCAATGGTTAAATCCAACTGCACGAGTCATTATAATCAAAGTTATTCTATCAACACTTCCCATATACTAAATATCTTCTCTACTTTCCCCAAAGTTCATCTCCAACCAAATGGCCAAAAGAATCATAACCTTTCTATGGCAAGGAGGGAAATCATCCCACAAAAAATTCCACTTGGTCAATTGGAATCAGGTAACCAACGAAAAAATATATAGAGGGTTGGGTATTAGGGAATAAACTCCCATGAACTCAATAATGGGAGATAAACTACTTTGGAGATTGATCACTAGGAATATCACATGGTGGAAGAAAGCAATTTGGAAAAAATACTTTAGAGGAAACAAGCTCAAAAGAGTTGACCTGCATATAAAAGAGGACACAAGATCTTCTATATTCAAACTCCTCCTTGCTTCCAGGGCCCTAATCCATGCCAAACTAAATTGGATTCCAGGGAATGGGAATATAATCCACCTATGGGATGACCAAATATTGGAAACAAGGAGATACCCTTTGCTCAAGCTACTTCTCCCTCTTTGCTCATGGATGAATGATCAAGGCCTCCTTACCCTTTCTAATCTCTCTACTTGAATGGATAATGGTTTATGGGAAAACTTGAAGAATATATCGCCCTCAGAGCACCTCTCATCTCTTTTCATTTCCTTTCTTATTTTTCTCCAGGTTTGCACCCCTAGAGATAATATTTCTAGTGATACTTGAGGATGGGGGAACTCAATATATATTGTCAAAAAGGGATATCAATATCTTGCCAATGAAAATATCCAACACCCTCCCTTCACTTTGTGGAAAATGATCTGGAACACAAAGGACATGCCAAGATAAACTTATTTTGTTGGCTCCTGGTTTATAAAACATTTATCACCTCTAAAAACCTGTAGAAAAGAGGAACATGTGGTCTATCATGGTGTGTTCTCTGTCAAAATAATGAGGAAATCATTTGCCACATGTTCCTTGAATGCTAGTATACCAAGGAAGCTTGAAGATTCTCCTTGGGGACACTATCAAAGAGGCTTCCTTGGGCCACCTCAGTCTCTGATTTCTTTATCCATTGGGGAAACCATGATCTAAGGAACTTCACCAACAAACCTATCATCAAGTGGTTATGGGTTTCTCTCCCTAAATATATTTGTTGGAGAACATGGTTAGCTCGAAACAAAAAAATATTTAGAGGAGAAATCGTCAGTCCAAAACAAAATTCATTGGGAGCTTGTTCTCTTTTTTATAAATAGATGAGATCCCGAGTTCAATGGAAGTGGAAAAATATGGACACATAGGAGGCCAATTGGTTGTTCTTGTTCCAACTAACAAATAATCTCCATCCCATTGTCACCTCTTCAAGTAATGTGCCAAAATGGGCCTTACATATTTCGAAGGAAGATTTCAAAGATTAGAAATCTCAATAATAGGATCACATTCTTTTCTTTGGTGGAGCATCACAAAGAAACCCAGGGGCGACATGTGTAGGAGGAATAACCAAGCATCCCGAAGGGCATATCATTATCAAATACACATGGGGTCTTGGTGTAATGACCAAGAATGAGGCAGAGCATTTCTCTCTCTTTAAAGGCACTAGGATGTATCTTTTGAATGGAATCCAAAGTATTACTCTATGCAGAGACTCCATGATTCTGATTAAAGCTATCATCAATCAAAAAATCATTGGGGGAAACATTTATAAAGGTGTCATCTCACATATCCTTTCTCTTCTTCATGATATTTAAAGCTCCTCTTTGTACCACATTAACCAAGATCTCAATTTGGTTGTGGATCAACAAGAAAAGGAAGGAGCTAGCCTAAGGAAAGGAGAAATTAAGATTAACGGGGGCTCAAAACCTCTCTGCATCCCTTAATTACAAGTATTTTCATTACATTTTTTTTTTAGGATAATTTATCAGAGTTTATAGTAGCAAGTTTGCATGAATGTATGAGGAGATAGTTAGTTTTTCTGTTATAATATTCTTAGCAATGGAATCAATCAGTTTAGAGCTGACTTTTGTATCTTTTTTCACTGTTGTTTTTCTTTGGCGCAACCCCCATTATATATAAAATCCTTTCAGTTTCTTTTAAAAAAAGCAAAATCCATGCTCAAATAATTTGATTCTACATTGATTATGTCCTTATTTTCATTGTAGCACTCCTTAAAATATGACATGATTCTCTCCTTGAAGCTTGGGCGCTTTTATACTTTGATTCCTATGAAGACCAAGAGTTAATAATGGTGGAGCGTTCAAACCTCTTTATGCCTTTTCCCTTTAATTATGTCATAATTGTGCCCCTTTTAGCTGATTGGTCTATATTGAGTAGGCTATTAAAATATCACTATTGACGTCTCCCAAATGTTGGTTGCTTCATCAAAGTGTGACATTTTCCATGGATTAAATATTGGATAAAGCCATACCAGTATTCTTTTAGAAATAATAAGGGAAAACTCTTCAAAGTAAGAGCCTTCTCAAAGGATTCTTAGTGCATTGATATAGGCATTACTTTATTTCAAGGTTGGAACCATAAGGAAAAATGATTTCTCAAGTTTATCATCCATTCAAAGATAATAACCTCTTGTAAACATAAGTGTTTCTAATACATTTTTCACCAAAATATCTCATTCTTCATGTACCAACAATCATTACCATAATGATATTCATGACATAGCTTGAAATGCAAGCTTAGTAGCATATTAAAAGTTTTCTTCAAAATGTTGTCCCTCTTCGGTCATCCTTTGATCAATATTTTATCCCCATTATAAGTCAATGATGCATAAATATGGTAACAACTAGGGCCTCTAAAGGATTTTCTCAACCAATATCCTTTGACAACCATCACCTACAACTAAGCATCATCAAGGGCCTTTTCTCATCCTTTGAAACATATTCAATCTCACCTTTATACTAGCTAAATTTGAATACTCCCCCCTTTTTAATAGCTGGAAGTAAGGGTGATAATGGTGTTGTGAAATAGTACCCAAAATAACACTCCAAAACAAGCCTAAAATGAAACCACTTTGAGCCCAAGTTTATTGCTATAAATGACCCTTAGGCTCATTGTCTTTGATTCTATAGGAATATTTGAGGCTTTTTCCATATATTAATCTTCAAAACCTAAACTCCACATGATATAAACAATCCTCCATTTGTAAACCTTCAATGCCAATTGTGCTAGAAATACCATCCACACAATAGTGCCCTAGTATTTGATTCTAAGGAGTTAGACCTAGAGGACATCACCCCCTTCCCGAGCATTCATAGGACATCATAAAAGATCATAAAGTGCCATATTCATCTTCTGAGCAAATATCCTCCATGGAAACAAAACAAGCTCAAGTGGCATATAATAGGTGGTATTAATATTGTTTACCTATTAAATTGATATAGGCTGTCTCCATATGTATTAATGCATGAGTTGGCATAGGTCAACCCCCCTAAATTGGCACTTCTCCCACATAGTTCAGATTAGGATTCAAACTCTGCATATAATAAGTGCCCTTTATAGATTTTAACCTTGTACACTATTTACGACAGACATATTTTCAGTAAAAGAACAGAAAAGATACAATGGAAAATACAAACATTACACAAAGATTTTTCCCCTGGAAACCCAAACGGGGAAAACCAACATATTCTATATTCATTCATAGTGATACATTGTTTACAATACAATATACATATAGGAGCCAACGAAATCCAAAACCCTAACCCAATGACCTGGATTAGTCAACAACCCTAATTCCTTAACCGGAAATAGAAAACCATCGACAAAAAACCATGTGCCGAAAAACCGCCCAACAATGGAAATGAAAATTGAGGCAACATGAAAATGAGGAAAAAATGTGACACATTTCTCGAGGCAAAAGAATATAGCACATACCTAAAATTCTCCCACTTGTTGTTTTCTTTGCATATAGGGGGTTACAAGGTTACATAGTTAACAATCCAGGGCAACAATGCCCATGGATCCTCTACACCAAGAGAACTTCTCAGTGCTCACAGTTTTTGTTAATGAATCTGCAACATTCTTCAAAGTGTCCACCTTCATCAACAACACTTTATTTTCTTCAACCATGTCTCTCAGAAAGTGATATTGAATATCAATATGCTTTGTCTTTAAATTATACGCCGGGTTCTTTGCATATAGGGGGTTACAGGGTTACATAGTCAACAATCCAGGGAAACAATGCCGATGGATCCTCTACACCAAGAGAACTTATCAGTGATCATAGATTTTGTTAATGAATGTGAAACATTCTTCAAAGTGTCCACCTTCATCAACAACACTTTATTTTCTTCAACCATGTCTCTCACAAAGTGATATTGAATATCAATATGCTTTGTCTTTGAATGATACGCCGAGTTCTTTGCCAGAAAAATTGCACTCTGACTGTCACAATCTATCCTTACAACTTGTTGTACCAACCCAATACCTGAACACAATATTTGTAACCATACTTCTTCCTTACTTGCATGAGTGGCTGCCATTTATTCAACTTTTGTAGTTGAAATTGCCACTACATCCTGTCTTTTTCTCATCCAATTTATTGCTCCTCCAAACAGGTTAAACATATACCTGCTTGTAGATCTCCTAGGATCCAGATCCCCAACCCAGTCTGTATCCAAAAATCCATGTATATCCAACACTGTGTCCAATCTCAGTCTTCCCTGGTAGCACAATCCATAACTAGCAGTGCGACGCAAATACGTGAAAACCCTTTTTACTGTTGTCTAATGCTCCTTCCCTGGTTTTGACATATACCTGCTCGAAAATCCCACTGCATGTGTAATGTTTGGTCTAGTATAGACCATTACATACATCAAAATTCCAACTGTACTCGCATATGGAACACGAGACATGTCCTCCTCCTCTTCCTGTGTCTTGGGACATTGATCCACATATAACTTCACACCAACAGGAATAAGAACCTTGACCGATTTACATTCCTGCATATTAAACCTATGCAATATTGTCTCGACATATTTTCTCTTATTTAACAAGAGTTTCCTCTTTTTTCGATCTCTTTTAATTTCCATGCCCAAAATGAAATTCGAAGCACCGAGATCCTTCATGTCAAATTTAGAGGAAAATTGAGTTTTCACATCTTGGATAATCTCCTTGTTCTTTCCTATCAGCAACATGTCATCCACATACAAGACCAAATAATTCAAATGATCACCAATTAATTTAAAATACACACAATGATCCTCTTTTCTTCTTGTGAAGCCAAGTCTCAACATATAAGTATCAAATTTTTGATACCACATCCTTGGTGATTGTTTTAAACCATACAGGGACTTTTTCAGTTGTCATACCAGCTCCTTCTTTCCCTTCACAACAAATCCTTCCAGCTGCTTCATATATATTTCTTCTTCTATATCCCCATGTAGGAATGTTGTCTTCACATCCATATGTTCTACTTCAAAATCAAATGAAACAACAACATATAACAAAAATCTTATAGAATTTAACTTGGAAACAGGAGAAAAAATATCACCAAAATCAATTCCCTCAACCTAGGAATAACCCTTTGCTACTAACCGAGATTTGTATTTCTCCACTTTTCCTTTTGCATTCAACTTCTTTTTGAATACTCATTTGCTGCCAATGGGCTTTCTTCTAGTCGAAAACTCCACTAGATCCCAAACATCATTCTTATCCAAGGCTTCCATTTCTTCATCCATGGCCTTTTTCCAGAGCTTTCAATCCACTGCCTCCCTGACAGTTCTAGGATCATCATCAGTAATAGACAAAGCAAAATTTGAATGGAAATCAGATTGAGTATACCTTTCTGGTAGCCTTCTTTCTCAAACTGATATCCTCAATACTTAATTATGGGGATCTTCTTCTTCTGATTCATGTTCTTTTGTAGAGTCTGATTCATCATCCTTTACATCAAACTCTATTTTCTCTGGTTCTTCCTTACTTGGTAGGAATTCTTGTTTAACAACATCCTTCATTTCTCTAAATACCACATCTCGGCTATACACTACCTTATTAGTTTCTGGGTTCCAAATCTTATAACCTTTGAGACCATCTTTATATCCAATAAAGATACACTTTTCAACCTTTTTATCTAGCTTACTCCCATTTTCCTTTGGAACTGAAGATATGCGTCACAACCAAATACCCTGAGATGTGTGAGAGAAGTTTTCTTACCATTCCATACTTCTTGTGGATTTTTGTCATCCAACGCTAATGAGGGTGATCTGTTGACCAGGTAACATGCAGTACCCAATGCCTCTACCCAAAATTCTTTCCCTAACCCGACACCACTGAGCATGCACCTTGCTTTTTCCATCAGTGTCTTGTTCATCCTTTCCGCAACTCCATTCTGATGAGGTGTATGTGGAGTAGTTTTCTTCCTTGCTATACCACACTTCTTAAAGAATTCTTCAAATTCATTCCCATAGAACTCTCTTCCATTATCTGTCCTCGACACCTTAATTCTTTTCTCTGTTTGATTCTCAACAAGAGCCTTAAAATCTTTAAACTTGTAAAAGACTTCAGATTTCTTCCTGAGGAAATATATCCAAGTATTCCTCGAGAATTCATATATAAATGAGACATAGTACACAGATTTTCCCAATGATGGGACCGACATAGGTCCAAAAACATCACTGTGAACTAGCTGAAAAATTCCTTCTACCCTCTTTGCACCAGAGGGGAATCTTACATGATTCTGCTTCCCATATACACAATGTTTACATAAATCAAAATTTAGAGAGTAGTTATACATACCTTCAACCATACCTTTACCATGTAGTAGCCGAAGACCCTTCTATCCGATATGCCCCAGTCTTTGATTCCACAACATAACCTTTTATCCAGAGATTGTAGGAGTTCTTTCTTCTTCAAATCCAATATCAGGAACAATGGAACTATTACACCCATCACTAATAGTGCTTCCTTGCAGCTTATACAGAGTTCCAAACCAAATTCCCTTCAACGACACAATTTCTCCTCGAACCATCCTGCAGGTTTATTTTCCAAATGTTGTTTTTACCCATGCATCATCCATTTTTCTTACAAAAATCAAATTTATGGCCAATCTTGGGATGTGCAGAACACCGGGTAGTGTTCTAATCCTTCCATCTATGATCCTCAAATTGACTTTTCCTCTACCTATGATTCTGGTTGTCGAGTCATCATCTAGGAAAGCATTACCTCCATCATACCTTTCATATTCACATAACCACTCCCTGTGGGGATTCATATGAAAGGATGCACCTGAGTCAACCGACCATGCCTCATGATCTACATGTGTTATTGAAGAACCCAAGTACACATCCCCTCCTTCTTCCTTGGAGGTATTTTCTTCTGTAGAAGGAGATTCTTTAGATCCCTTCTTTTTCTCAACTTTGTATCTACACTGCTTCTTGTAGTGCCCTTCTTTTCCACATCTCCAACATGCCTTTACAAAATTTCTGGGCAATTCATATCTACCCTTAGACTTAGATCTCCCACTTGATAACTTAGATATATTTATTTCCTGGGAGCTTCCTCTTGCAAATAATGTGTATGTGCTCTATCCTTCCATATTCTTCTGTCTCATCTCCTCCGACAACAAGGGTGAAACCACTTCATCAAACTTCAAGACAATTGTATTACTACCTATGGCCACAACCAGACTATCCCACGAGTCTAGTAAAGAAAATAGTAAACCGATACACTTATCTTCATCTGAAATTTTAATATCAACAGATACTAACTGACTTACCATAGTATTGAAGGAGTTCAAATGCTTTGCCACCAAGTCTCCATATCTCATCCTCAGGTTATACAACTTCTTTCTTAGGAATAGTTTATTTACTAAGAACTTAGACTGATACAACTTCCCCAACTTATCCCATAAATCCTTGGCTGTAGCTTCCTCTAACACATTCAATAATACTGAATCTGAGAGACACAGTTGGATTGTGCTCTTCGCCTTCCGATCCAACCTTTTCGAGTCATCTGTTGAAGTTCCTGTAGATGCAGTACCTGGATCTAATGTGATCCACTAATCTCTGTCCACCAACAGATCTTCCATCTTGAGCTTCCATAGCTCAAAAATTTTCCCATTAAACTTCTTGATCTCCATTTTTCGAATTGCTCACCATTTATTTTCACCTGAAAAATCAATACCATAGATCTCCCATTGTAACAAGGCTTATCATAGTCCCAAACCAAACCCTTGACCACAAAGGCGTCCCCCTAAAGCCAACAAAGCTCTGATACCAAATGTATATTTCAACCTTGTATAATATTTACTACAAACATATTTTCAGTAAAAGAACAAAAAATATACAATGACAAATACAAACATTAAACAAAGATTTTTCCCCTGGAAACCCAAACCGAGAAACCCAAATCAGGAAACCCAACATATTTTATATTCATTCATAGTGATACTTTGTTTACAATAAAATATACATATAGGAGCCATCAACATCCAAAACCCTAACCCAATGACCTGGATTAGTGAACAACCCTAATTCCTTAACTAGAAATAGAAAACCATTGGCAAAAAACCATGTGCTGAAAAACTGCCCAACAATGGAAATGAAAATCGAGGCAACATGAAAAATGAGGCAAAAATGCGACACATTTCCCAAGGTAAAAAAAAAATCTCGGGGGTGCTTCCCCCAAACCCCTATGGAGGGGATTTCACCCCTCAAACCCCCATGCACGCCCAATGCAATGTAAACACTACTACTCGTGCAAAGAATATAACGCATTCCCAACAAATAAAATCTGGGACACAATGTTGCATCAACTATTAAGCTTATTCAACATGTTGGGAATTCTTTCATAAAATTGTTGCTTGGTTAAACAACTATTGGTAGAACCTACCAAATATCAATTATGCAAGAGTGTCCCCTATTGGAACCTACTAGATATCCATTGATTAAGGTTTGGACCGATGCATTCACAAATGGAAATAGGCCCGGGTCTTGTTCTACACTATGATGTTGATACAAGGTTTTCACATCTAGAAGGAGATACTTTAACAAAATATCATAACACTGGAGTTGAAACTGAGTCAATTCTTCTCCACATCATTTCACAAGTTAAAGGCATTCTCCAAGTACATAATGAATTATAGATAGTTGGCATAAATCCTTCCATAATTAGTCTAACATAACTCATTTCCAAACTTCCTGTATGTAGCAACTGCTTCAAATGTTGGATAGGATTCTTAAAAAATACTCAATATGAAAATGGATTATGAGGGAAAATAAGGTGCTCCAATAAAAGTCTTCCACGTATCAAAGTATAGGTAAAAACAACGATTGGAAGAGCTACAAGTATTGGTTTATGATGTCAAGGCGCCACAAAAATGTCAAGTGCTTCTTCTTAGACATTATTTGATGATGAAAAGGTTAATATAGGTTTGTGTAATGTTGCTCTCAACTTCTTATTTATGAGTACCATGTCCTCTTTAAAACCTAGGCTTTCCTCAAAATATGAAATTATCCCTTCAACCACGCATTACATAACTCTTTTGTGGCTACTGATAGTTTTTGGGTTAGACACATATTAGATCTGTACCTATGCAACAAAATATATAATAGAGGGTTTAAGTGCAAGTGTACATGCCCCATTAACGGTGGCCACTATCAGTGTTGTACTTAGTTCTTATTCAAGTTCTATGTTGGTCTTTCATGCAATGGAAATTATAATGAAAAGTTGATCTTGGTTACTGCTTTATTTTTTTTTTCACTTTTATCACCCTTAAAACATGTTAGCGTGTTTCCCATATTATATTTATTTATTCTCTTTTTTCGCCTACATAAATAGAAAATTGGCTCTATTATTCTTGGATCTTCATATTGGATTCATAAAAAATGTTTGTTTCTTTTATAGAAGACAATAAATATATTGTCGTTGTATTTGGGCTCATGGTTGGCAGTATGAAGTCTAATCCTCACCATTTCAACTTCTTGTTGATTATGTGACATGCAACTTAGACAATGAATAGGTTAGCCAATTTTTTCTTGTTTAAACGTCATGATGAATTTTTTCTTACTTGGGACTACTTGTATTGTTTGTAGGAATAAAGTTATAATGTTTCTCTTGTGATAAGAGCAAAGTATGGCTACTCAAAATTGTTTGTGTCATTATTGCTACAGATTCAGTTGATATGCAACAAAACCTTCTAGTAGGTCAGGTAATAAAATTATAATTTAAGAGTTGAGGGTTTGATATGTTTTATTAACTATATTTATATTATATCCTTATTGATTCTTTATCTAATTTTTAATTCTGGTGTTTGTGCCTTTTTTCTTTTCTAAATAGTGTTGTGTCATTATCAATGCCTTGGATTAAAGGATCAAGGTAGACTTACCAATCCTATCAAGGAACTAATCATTGCTTTGATATGCATGCTTACCTACATTCTTTTGCTTGTTGGTTTGTATGTTTTTTCATTAACAACTTGAACAATAATTTTTCATTCCTGACTATTCACTTGTCTAATATAATATTGTGGAAAATGAGTAAATATTGTGTTAAAATAACTTCATCTTCATTAACATCTCAAATTTTCCCACTTTCCAATATAAAATTTGCTTTCCATGTATGGTTTTTCATAGTTTTGTAAATGGACCTATGAATCTTTTCTCTAGATTACAACAACTATGCTTGTTGATACAATTCTAAGGCCAAATGATCCAACAAATTTCTCTTTTTCGTAGTAGGTGCTTATGCTCATTTTTACCTACAGTGAAATATTGGTTCTTATGTAGAATATTGTTCTTAAAAACCTTGTAAAGTTGGCATGTAATTGTTCTCAAAATTCAATATATATATATATATATATATATATATATATATTACTGATATGATTTATTAACTAGCCTTTGCATAAATGTCTGTTCTTTGGAGCATTGACATTGCTACATTTGTTTCTACCACAAATCCTCATCAATTTGATTTTGCAAAGTTCGATAAGAGGATGCGTAAAATCTGCATGTTGGGGATTCATTTGATTATTAACTTTTATTGAAAACATTTTTCTTAGTTTCATTCATTGAGTTGGCAATATCATTTGCAACTTTCTTAGAACTTTTGTCCTAATAATATAGATGACCCGCTAAAATATTTTGATGCTAAGGAAAAGTTTGATTACATGGAAAGGACACTGAAATGGAGACATTTGGCACCCACAACTCTAGATACTCTTGGTAAAGATTAACCTACATCATAGATGCAATTATTTGAAATACAATTTTTTCTTTGTTATGTCTCAATGTTTGCAATTAAGAGTGAGGTAATAGAGGTTTTATTGATGGCTATAAATATTAGTTGTGGGAACTTATTGTATAGTGGGAGCCTATACTTCTATAAAATACTTCTTTGTATTCAGATTGAACTTGAACTGCATCAAGTTATGTGGTGTAATTTTGTAGGATGTTTTCCATTTACATACAAAGACCCTTTTGTCATCGAGGATTGGCCACATGTTTATTTCTACGAGAATAAAAAAAATTAAACATCCCTTTTACTTGAAGGTGGTAGTCTTTTCCCAATGTTTATTCCTTACCCTCTCCCTCATTTTCTAGCTAATCAGTTGTATAATGCTTGATTTATTTTACTGATATTGCATAGGTTCCAAAGGTCAAGTGGTAAGGCTTGTCTGTATTCCCAATTTTTGTGAGACATGATCTATTGTTGTGGTAAGTGGCACCTTTGAAGTGCAAATGTTGTGTTTTTTCATATCGACCTTTTCATTTTTTTTCTTACATCGGTTCATTACAATTGAATGAACTTAATTTTGAAATGTAAGGATCTTGATTTAGTTGCCCTGCATAAACAAGCATGTAGTGTAGTTTTGTTTTTGTTTTATTGCAGAAATTCAAAGTTATAGGGAGCATTATGCATGCTTTACTGAACTAAAATTTGGTAGGTGACTAGAATGATCCTCTAATCAATGTCCAAAAGCTCTTCTTAGAGATTAAGATATATAAATTCCTAAACGAATGTGTTTTTTTTATGCAGGTGAATATTAGGAATCTTGAATTTCCATGTCATCTTCTTCTTAGAGATTAAGATATATAAATTCCTAAACGAATGTGTTTTTTTTTTTAATGCAGGTGAATATTAGGAAACTTGAATTTCCATGTCATCTTTGGTTGGATGAGTAGTTATGAGTGAACAAAGCTAGGAACATATTTATATGAGACGATTAAATAACCTTAAAAAAATTCTATGAGCATGTGCATGCTATCCATAATTAATTGTTAATGCTAATATTGAATTGGATTACTACCAATACTATTGAGTATATATTCTAGGTTTGCATTCTCCTGAAATGCTCATGCAATGTTTTAGTTTCTTGTTGGCGAGTTATTGGGTTCACACCANATGCTATCCATAATTAATTGTTAATGCTAATATTGAATTGGATTACTACCAATACTATTGAGTATATATTCTAGGTTTGCATTCTCCTGAAATGCTCATGCAATGTTTTAGTTTCTTGTTGGCGAGTTATTGGGTTCACACCAATACTTTAAGTATAGATGTTAGGTTTGCATTCTCTTCTAATACTTTGGTTTCTTGTTTAGAAATTTAATCTTTCATTCTTTCAAGACACCACTAGAAAAAAGTTGTTTATAATAGTATTTTTTGAGCTTATCATAAACATTAAATATGAAATTATCTTAAACTCATTTATGCAAGATTCTAAGTACTCCATCAAGGTACAAATCTAGAAAGGAGCTTAGTATTCCTTGTGAAAAATATTTCTTAGCATAGTCCTTGTGATAGTTAGATAGATAGCCTTTCCTACATAGTCAGTTACTCCTTGTAAGGTATTCATAGTTACACTTTGATGGCTCTTTGTTAATATTAGTGAAACTTACAATTTTTTTTCTTAGAAGTGAACTATTTTGTCAATAGTATTTTCCCATCATGCTACTGGAGTAACAAGGATGCCAACTTTATTTTTCAAATTTGACTAGAGGGATGTTGCAGATGCTCATGGACACTGAATTGGATGGAACTCAACAAGATTTTGCATGAACAACTCAAGATAGTGGAAAACCCCTAATAACATTGATAAATAAAGTTCTTGATTAGGCCAAGATTGTGTTAGGTAGGTTAGAGCTTGAGGTAGTTCCCTTCAATTTGTGAGCTATTTTGGTTGATGTTCTTTCTTTATTTCAGAAAATCCCAAGATAATCTTACCGAGATACAACTGAAAATATTTGACCTCAATAATGGACGAGTGCTTGACATTTCTATAGGAACAAAGAGTTGTTTTTTTCTTTTGAATTGTACTACATTTTCTACTTTTATTTGTTGTAGAACATTTCATAATGTTTCTGCTCTCACCAATCCAAAAAATATGAAAAAAATATCACTTCATATATAATGAGGTCATAGTTGAATACTTTTAAGGTGGTTGCATATTTCCCATCATTCCACACTAGAACATACTATGATAGGAATTTATACTTGCACACACACATACACACCACCAAAATATGACTAATCATAAATCCAAAGAGATCACAAAGAGAGAGGGAGGATGGAAACACATGAATCTAATGACTTGTGTCCCAAAGCCTACTTCTGACTTCTAGGTTCATAAAGCTTCAGGGCCATATTTTTCTTATGAACTTTTTAATATGAAGAGTTTAAATGTGTTTTGAGATAAAACATACTCACATACACATTACGGAGAAGTAGGATAGTGACTTCGATGATTTCATATATTTTTACCAGTACTATTCCTTTGTTACTGCCTACTAGTGACATATATCAATAAGAAAAATACTACACATCTTATTCTAAAGCATGTTGCACTCTCTATTGTGCTTGTTCTTATTTCAACAAGCATAATTGTTGTTAATTCTAGTGCTTGTTGAGAATATGTTCATTTTTTTAGAAATAACTCAGGGTCCACCTTAAATACTCAGGCCCAAAGCACTAAGATTTTCCCCAAGTCTCTCTCAAAATTCAAAAAGCATTCAAAGTTATGGTATACGTTGACAATTATTTAGGTGTGTATTTATTAGGAGATCACATGTATTATAGGGTTTAATGTTTATGCCTTTCACTACATAGGACCTTGATTCCTTGTCTATCATTTTCTGATCATTTCCTCCACATATAGGATGGATCTATTATCCTTTCTAGGTATCTTCTGCAATAATAGTCTCTTGAGCTTCCATTTCCTCCACATATAGGATGGATCTATTATCCTTTATAKTTATCTCGAAAAATACGAGTTTCCATATCATCTAGGATAATTTGGAGTTGGGTCTCACCATCAAAATATTTTTTTATATTGTRAAGATACATTACACTTGTCCCTATTTATTGTGTATTTGTTCAAATGAAACTACCATTTGTGAAATAAGCATTGYTTGTTGTAAGATAAACGTAAGTTGTATGTCTCTTTACTTATTACTTTGTTGTTCTAAAATATCACTCCTCCAATTAGTCAGAAGAGAGACATGCATTCTATAACATACATAATAATAATAATAATAATAATAATAATAATAAWAATAACAACAACAACAACAACAACAAYAACAACAACAACAACAACAACAACAACAACAACAACAACAACAACAACAAYAAMAATAAAAATAAAAAACAGTTATTAATTGTCTAAGGGACGTATCCTTTCATGGATGGCCACCATATGTGCCTTTAGGTTCTCTGTATATTTGRCACATTCATCAAATCAATCTATMTCATTATATACATTCTTATTCAATATATTTTCTTGTCGAGTATGGATTACAGTTATTTATCCCAWTTATGATGGATSTWTGTGGTAAGAACTATATTGGTTMTTCACACATTCAATTGAGTTTTGTAGATTTACTAGATGTTGTCCGTTATCTCGCTTAAGTCAAAATCATACTCATATTCATGGTGTTGGACTTCTAAGGCTATATCTAACATAGGAGCCTACATAATAGTTTATTTCTTTGCATGAGATAAGAGGTCATGCATGGATGTTAAAATATTTATTGCATCTTCATTGTTAAAAAATAATCGAATTCCTTTAAGGACTACACAAGATGCCCCATGATCATAACCCCTTCTTTAGGCAATTTATGAGGGAATTTAAGGTACTTGTTGATGATGGCATCATATTTCCGGTATGACATCATATTTTGGGCATACTTGTTGAGTAAGTGAGAGCTTGCACATGAACTCTTGAAAAAAGTGAAGAAATGACCAAACTTCACATGGTTTCCACAAGATCCAATGCTAAAACGAACTTAGATATATCTCACCCTAAATCAACCTCGACTTGTAAAACCCCAAGATAGGCGTTGGTCATGAGAATGAGCGAAAATTGTAGACATGTTTTTTTTCTATTTCTTTTCCTTCTTTTTTTGGTTGGGGAGGTGGGTCCATTAAACAAGGTTGTCCTTCATCCCCTTATTTATATGTTATTGAAGTTGTTTCTCTATGGTATATTCTTGAAGTTTCTCAAGTGAAAGTTCAAATTCAAGGATTCTCTCTCCTTAATAAAGAGCAGTTTCTTAAATGTCCATTTTGAAAACTATGAATCATGACTTACATTATATTTCTTGGGACACCCCCACCCCGCCAAACAACATCCAACTTCTTTTTCTGTAAATAATTTTGATTATATGGTTAAAAGTGATACTTGCTTTTCTAGGAAGTTTTCCAAAGATGATCATGTTATAGATAAAATAGATAAGGATATTTTGGGTCGTTTGGATGGCCAATTAACCCATAGTGGATGGTGTGTATGGAGTCGAGAAAATGGGAGATATTCATGTGTAGTTAGAGGAGATCCTACAGTTTCCAAACTTGGTCTAGGTGACAAAAGACTAAAAAGGTTACTGTTGAAATTATTAGCAATTGAAAAGTTTGATTACATGGAAAGGATACTGAAATGGAGACATTTGGCACCCACAACTCTAGATACTCTTGGTAAATATTAACCTACATCATAGATGAAATTATCTTAAATACAAAATTTTCTTTGTTCTTTCTCAATGTTTTCAATTAAGAGTGAGGTAATATAGGTTTTATTAATTGCTATAAATATTAGTTGTGGGAACTTACTGTATAGTGGGAACCTATATTTCTATAAATTACTTATTTGTATTCAGATTGAACTACATCAAGTTATGTGGTGTAATTTTGTAGGATGTTTTCCATTTACATACAAAGACCCTTTTGTCATCGAGGATTATCCACATGTTTATTTCGATGAGAATAAAAAAAATTAAACATCTCTTTTACTTGAAGGTGGTAGTATTTTCCCAATGCTTATTCCTTACTCTCTCCCTTGTTTTCTAGCTAATTAGTTGTATAATGCTTGATTTATTTTACTAATATTGCATAGGTTCCAAAGGTCAAGTGGCAAGGCTTGTCTGTATTCCCAATATTTGTGAGACATGATCTATTGTTGTGGTAAGTGGAACCTTTGAAGTGCAAATGTTATGTTTTTTCATGTTGGACCTTTCATTGTTTTTCCTACATCAGTTCATTACGATTAAATGAACTTAATTTTGAAATATAAGAATTCTGATTTAGTTGCCTTGCACAAACAAGCATGTAGTATAGTTGTATTTTTGTTTTATTGTGGAAATTCAGAGTTATAGGGAGCATTACGCATGCTTTATTGAACTAAAATTTGGTAGGTGACTAGAATGTTTCTCTAATTAATTCCCAAAATATCTTCTTAGATATTAAGATATATAAATGCCTAAACGAATGTTTTTATTTTTTTGTTATGCAGGTGAATATTAAGAATCTTGAATTTTCATGTCATCTTTGGTTGGATGAGTAGTTATGAGTGAACAAAGCTAGGAACATATTTATATGAGACAACTAAATAACCTTAAAAAGTTTGCATGAGCATGTGCATGCTATCCACAATTAATCCTTAATGCTAATATTGAATTGGATTAACACCAATATTGTTGCATATATATATATATATATATATATATAGATATATTAGGTTTGCATTCTCTTGCAATGCTCACATAATCTTTTAGTTTCTTGTTGGCGAGTTTACTGGGTTCACACCAATACTTTAAGTATAGATGCTAGGTTTGGATTCTCTTCTAATGCTTTAGTTTTTTGTTTTCAAATTTAAGCTTTCATTATTTCAAGACACCACTAGAAAAAAGTTGTTTATAAAAGTATTTTTTGAGCTTATCATAAACATTAAATATGAAATTATCTTAAACTCATTTATGCAAGCTGCTAAGTACTCCATCAAGGTACAAATCTAGAAAGGATCTTAGTATTCCTTGTGAAAAATATTTCTTAGCATAGTCCTTGCAATAGTTAGCTAGGTATCCTTTCCTACATAGTCAATTACTCTTAGTAAGGTATTCATAGTTACACTTTGATGACTCTTTGCTAAGATTTGTCAAACTTACAATTTGTTTGCTTAGGAGTGAACTGTTTTGTCAATAGTCTTTTCCCATCATGCTACTGGAGTAACATGGATGCCAAATTTTCAAATTTGACTAGAGGGATGTTGCAAATTCTCATGGACACTGAATTGGATGGAACTCAACAAAAATTTCATGAACAACTGAAGATAGTGGAAAATACCTAATAAAATTGTTAAATAAAGTGGTTGATTAGGCCAAGATTGTGTTAGGTAGGTTAGAGCTTGAGGTAGTTCCCTTTGATTTGTGAGCTATTTTGGTTGATGTTCTTTCTTTATTTCAGAAAATCCCAAGATAAGCTTACTGAGATATAACTGAAAATATTTGACCTCAATAATGGACAAATTCTTGACATTTCTACAGGAAAAAATAGTTGTTTTTTGCTTTTGACTTGTACTACATTTTCTACTTTTATTTTTTGTAGAATATTTCATAATGTTTTCGCTCTCACCAATCCAAAAAATATGAAAAAATTATCACTCCATAAATAATGAGGTCAGAGTTAAATACTTTTAAGGTGGTTGCATATTTCCCATCATTCCACACTAGAACATACTATGATAGGAATTGATACTTGCACACACACACATACACGCCACCATAATATGACTAATCATAAATCCAAAGAGATCGTAGAGAGAGAGAGGGAGGATGCAAACACATGAACCTTACGAATTGTGTCCTAGAGCCTACTTCTGACTTCTAGGTTGGAAAGATTTAGGGCCATATTGTTCTTATGAACTTTGTAATATGAATAGTTTAAACATGTTTTGAGATAAAACATACTCACATACACATTACAAAGAAGTAGGATATTGACTTCGATGATTTTATATATTTTTACGAGTACTATTCCTTTGTTACTTCCCACTAGTGACATATATCAATAAGAAAAATACTACACATCTTACTCTAAAGCATGATGTACTCTCTATTGTGCTTGTGCTCATTTAGACAAGCAAAATTATTGTCAATTCTAGCGTTTGTTGAGAGTATGTTCATTTTTTGAGAAATCACTCAAGGTCCACCTCAAATACTCAGGCCCAAAGCACTAGGAATTTTCCCAAGTCTCTCTCAAAATTCAAAAATCATTCAAAGTTATGGTATAGGTTGGCAATTATTTAGGTGTGTATTTATTAGGAGATCACATGTATTGTAGGGTTTAATGTTTATGACTTTCACTACATAGGACCTTGATTCCTTGTCTATCAGTTTCTGATCATTTCCTCCACATATAAGATGGATCTATTATCCTTTCTAGGTATCTTCTGCAATAATAGTCTCATGATTTTCCATTTCCTCCACACACATGATGGATCTATTATCCTTTATAGTTATCTCGAAAAGTAATAGTCTCACGAGTTGTCATATCCTCTAGGATAATTTGGAGTTGGGTCTCACCATCAAAATATTCTTTATATTGTGAAGATACATTGCACTTGTCCCTATTTATTTTGGATTTGTTCAAATGCAACTACCATTTGTGAAATACACATTACTTGTTGTAAGATAAACATAAGTTGTATGTCTCTTTACTTATTATTTCGTTGTTCTAACATATCACTCCCCTAATTAGTCAAAAGAGAGACATGCATTTTATAACATACAAAATAGTAATAATATTATTAATAAATAGTTATTAATTATCTAAGGGATGTATCCTTTCATGGATGGTCACCATATGTTCCTTTAAGTTCTCTATATATTTGGCACATTCATCATTGCACATCATCTAATCAATCTATCTCATTATATACATTCTTATTCAATATATTTTCTTGTCTCGTATGAATTATAGTTTTTTATCCCATTTATGATGGATGTCTGTGGTAAGAACTAGATTGGTTCTTCACACATTCAGTTGATTTTTGTAGATTTACCAGATGTTGTCCCTTATCTCTCTTAAGTCAAAATCATATTCATATTCATGAAGACCCTTGTTGGCCTTATAAGGCTATATCTAACATAGGATCCTACATAATAGTTTATTTCTTTACATGATATAAGAGGTCATGCATGGATGTTAAAAGAGTTATTGCATCTTCATTATTAAAAAATAATTGACTTCCTTTAAGGACTACACAAGATGCCCCATGATCATGACCCCTTCTTTAGGCAAGTTATGAGGGAATTTAAGGTACTTGTTGATGATGACATCATATTTTTGGTATGACATCATCTTTTGGGCATACTTGTTGAGTAAGTGAGAGCTTGCACATTAACTCTTGAAAAAAGTGAAGAAATGAAAAAGATTCACATGGTTTCCACAAGATCCAATGCTAAAACGAACTAAGATAGTTCTCACCCTAAATAAAACCAGACTTTGAAAACCCCAAGATAGGCCTTGGTCATGAGAATGAGCGAAAATTGTAGACCTATTTTTTTCTATTTCGTTTTTTTTTTTTTTGGTTGGGGAGGTGGGTCCATTAAACAAGGTTGTCCTTCGTCCCCTTATTTATATGTTATTGGAGTTTTTTCTCTATGGTATCTTCTTGAAGTTGTTCAAGTGAAAGTTGAAATTCAAGGATTCTTTCTCCTTAATAAAGAGAAATTTATCAAATGTTCATTTTGACAGCTATGAACCATGACTTACATTATATTGCTTGGTACACCCCCCACCCCGCCAAACAACATCCAACTTCTTTTTCTATAAATAATTTTGATGATATGGTTAAAATTGATGCTTGATTTTCTAGGATGTTTTCCAAAGATGATCATGTTATAGATAAAATAGATAAGGATATTTTGGGTTGTTCGGATAACCAATTAACCCATAGTGGGAGGTGTGTATGGAGTCGAGAAAATGGGAGATATTCCTGTGTAGTTATAGGAGATCCTGCAATTTCCAAACTTGGTCTAGGTGAAAAAAGACTAGAAAGGTTATTGTTGAAATTATTATCACTTGAAAAGGTTCTTGCTAAACAATGTATGTGACATTTAGATACTAATGCTAACTTGTGACACATGAAATTATTTTGTCCCAAAATGTCCAACAAAATTATATGCCCTAATGTTGTAATATACAATGCATTTATTGATGGTTTCAATAAGGGAGACAAGTTAGATGAGGATAGGAAGTTCTTCCATGAAATGGATGACAATGACATATTCCATGATGTTGTTACATGCAATGTTCTTATTTATGGTTTCTATAAGAAAGGCAGGATGGAGGAGGCTATGAAGCTTGTCCATGAAATGTACAATGAAAAATTATGCTTGGGTAAAGGATCTCAACATCAAGGGTGAATAGGTAATGAGCCCCTAAGGGAAGGGTCTTCTAGTGAGATCTCTAATTAGAGTTAAGAATTTCATTAGACGATTTTTTTTTAGATAGGAGAATAACACCCAATTGATGTTGGAGCCATTTAGAGGTGGGATCCAAGATTTATCCCCATCAAGAGAGATTTCTAGATTTTAGGGAGGAGGTAGAAAAAAAATAATTTATCCTTCTTATCCTTAGTTTAAAGGATGAAGTCAAATTCATCATCAAGGATAATAGAAGTCAAATTTTTTCCATGAGTTCTACAAGAATGTTACCATCTAGTCTTAATATTTTAGAACCTTTACTCTAGTTTTTCTATTCCACTAACATATTTTCTAAAATAGTTAGAGGGGGTAGGTACTAACTAAAAACTAACAGTTTCTTCTTATTTGTCTCATAGAGGGACAAAATTCCAAGGACAATTTTTTTTTCTCTCCATCATTTGGATCTACCTTAATATTGGTAAGAGTAATCCCAATATTAGTCACATGGGGGTCCAACCATCCTAAAGGATTCTCTCCTCCAAGTGAAGGATGTATGCAAACTATTCCAGAAATGATATCCCTTCTCTTTCTGATTATTACTAAGTGTTGTAGCTTTCATAGTGCTACTATTTGTTTATTGTTTGGATTCAAGTTAACGATGAAATCAACAAGTCCAAACAAATATTTGAGTACAACTCCTTTATAGTAATGAAAAAATAATTATGCTAGTTCTTGGAGATCATTTAGAGTAGATATTTTAACCTCTTTAGTGCTACTCTATAGTGCATAACCCAACACTTCAAATAAGAATCTCTCCATTGTATCTTGAACATGGCCTTCATACATTAATTCTAGATGCCTCTTAGTTGCAATAATAATACTAGTCAACTAGTTGAACACGACTCAAAAAGAGTTCAAATATGAAATATTAGACCTCACCAACCTCTAAAGATTCAATCAAACTTTAAAATTGTTCTAAAAGAGGGTGCCTCAAAATAATATATGTCTCCTTGTATATATATTTGTGAAAGAGCATGGAGTATGTTTGTGTCCTTATTTTAAGGGAAATTCCCTTCACCTAAAACCAATAGTCCCAATCTTAAAGTAGAATTTGTTGGCAATGTTTTGTCATTTGATTTTCTAAATTTTCACAAACTGTATGTGAGAACTATGAATAACTTACATGGAGAATAATCTTCTTCACTTTCCATTCTCTCAATGTATGAAGTTGGTTGCATCTCAACATTTCTTTCTTATTGGTTACATCATATAGGTTATAAATAGGGATCTTCTCCTCTCCCCATTTTTTGTATTTTTCATCCATAAACTCAAAATGTTTTTGGGTCCTCCAATAAATGGTATTTCCTTTGGGTATAGCAACACCCCAGTTTTGACCCCCAGTGTAGCATTGTATAACTTTAAGTATCATGAATGGTCGTGGGCCAAGCGATGTAATATGTAAACATTGTACATGGAAAAATAATGAAATGAAACACACCATTGGATGTAGATGGGTAAGGACCAGAGTAATGGGGGGCTATGATTCCACAAGAGAGGGGGTTAAATGGAATTTTCAAGGGTTTCCATATTCCTTGAGTCTTAAGCCATCCTCATTAGTTAGTTTTTCATTTATCCATTTATCCCTTTGGATTATCAAACACTCAAATCATTGATTTCATGTAAGAGGTTGGATGAGGAAGTCATCCCACTCAGTTATGACAACTTGGGTTGAGTGTAATCATCATTGGGGGAAGAGAAAGAGTCAAGAAATCATGGGAGAAGAGGATTTTTGAGTAGGAAGGAAGACAAGTTTTTACAATTAGAAAGAAGGAATGAAAAAAAAATATGAGTGTGGGGAAAGAGTGGCCAACCATAGTGGGTATGGAAGATAGCTTTGCTAGAATTGTAAATTGTGTTGAGAATGAGGCTAGCATGCCCATGCATGATTCCTATTGAGGAAATTACCCAAGAGAATTTGTAAATGTTGTGTGAGAACTTCTGTTGTATCTAGATTTTCCTGGAGCCCCCAATAGAGATATTCCTGGCCAGACTGTGTTGGAGCCCTGGAGGGGATGGATATTGTCCGAGGGACTGCAATGCAGAGAAGGAAATCTAATCCCTTGGGTTGTACAGACTAAAGGGGAAGAGAGATGGGTGGTTGGAGTTGTTTCATTGTGTTTTAAGTGGGTATTTGAGTTTCTACAATGGATTGTAGACACTCGTAAGAGAATTTCCATCTTTGTGGACTCATATCCACAGCTCGAGGGTGGCTTGTTGTAGAGAGAATCGATGCAATAGAGCTTGCGGTTGGGAGGAATGCTCTTCATCTACAACTAGTTATGTAAAACATTTTAAAAGATAAGTGTTTTTATCACTGTGTTATTTATTGTTTAATGCTATGATAGAATGATGCATTTAGTCTGTAATTTGTATGTATGAATGTTGTTGGTGTGTGTTCAATGGATATTGTGCATATTTAAATGAATGCATTCATGTTTTTAAATTATTCATGATAGTGACATGCCTATATGTCATGTTGTTTACATTTTTTCATTTAAATCAATATGTTAGTAAAATTTGGTAGTAACATGACTCAACTTTCAGGTTTGGTATGTCATAGAGTGGTATCAAATATTTTGGTTCAACAATGAACCCGTATGGGCCAAAGAACAATGCAAATTTGGTAAATTTGTTGTTGCAAAGTTTGATCTGTGTTGAATTTTGGGAAGATGGTGGGACCAAAGTGAAATCCTTGAATTTATGAGCAAATTCAAGTCGAATTTTCCCTTGGAATCATTGAGGGGATGATTAATTGCACCAAGCTATAGGTTTGGATGGTTAGATTTATCCTTGGAGGTTGGATTTCATGTTTTCATGGCATTTGAGGAGTTTAAAGAATCAATGACCCAAATTGCACTTGACTTGGTGATCAACAATCAAGATTCATCTATTGATGGAGCCCTTCATACTTCAATGAAATTTAGTGAAGTGGGAATGAAACATAGTTCATTGAAAATCTTTGATCATCGAAGAAGAAATTTGAAGTTTGATGAAGTCCAACAGATCGATGATTGAGATTACATTGATCCTGAGATCTACAGTCCAAAACCATTGCAAATTTGGAAAAAAAATTATAATTCAAACAAGTTTGGCGATGTCAAGAAAAATTAAGATCATTGATAGACCTTTTCGGGGGTCACTAAAAAAGTAGTCTTTGTACCTTTTCACCGATCGTCGATAGACATTTTCAGGGGTTGTTAAAAAAGTAGAATTTATACCAGTTCGTCGATCATCGATAGAAATTTTCAAGGGTCACTGAAAAAGTAGATTTTATACTTTTTTTCTGATCATTGATAGATCTTTTCAGGGGTTGTCGAAAAGTAGACTTTATACCTTTTTGTTGATCATCAATAGACCTTTTCAGGACTCACTAAAAAAGTTGAGGAAGGTTTTTTAGTGATCGTCAAGGAAGGGGAAAGGAAAAGAGAAGAAGATAAGAGAGAGAAAAGGAGAAGAAGAAGGAAGGGAAGAAGAGAGGATGAAAGGAAAGGAGAAAGACAAATAGGTATAAAAGGTCTGGAACCAAAAAATTGGTTTGGCCATAACAGGAGAAAAACAACTCAAAATTAGGTGAAATTTAAGGGGTATGTCCACAATGATAAGGGATAAGAGAGTTCCAGTGAAGGCCATTGGCTAATTCTTCTTTGATTTTCTGAAATACGCAAAATAGTGGGTTTTGAAGATTTGGGCCGTGCTAAGTAACAAAGGCCTAAATAAAGGTGAAATTTTTGCAGGGAGTCCAAAAACTAGGCATGAAGATACCCAGTTCCTATTTTGGCAAAATTCTCAAGGAGTTGGTGTGGAGATGCACAAATAGGGAAAATCCACTATTCCCGGAAACTTTGGGAATTTTTTAAATATTCGGAGTGTTATAACCCTAAATTGCACCACACATGCTTACCTGGCATCAGTCCAACTCATATCCCTTCTTTGCCAAAACTCTGCTGAACAACTCTTTGAAAATCCTCTTGTGTAAAGGCCCACGCGCCCTAACCCATTACTGCACGTGTGTACACACTGGTTGACTCAAAACAACCCACGTGTACCTACCAAAGCACGAAAAAAGGAAAGTTTCCGACGGAACAAAAAGCTATGGGTCAGTTAACTGAAATTCCCGGCCATGCATGGCCGAGGGTTCGTCCAAAACCCTAGCTCCTTCTAGCCTATAAAAGAAGGGGTAGGGGTACCATTTGGAGGAGGAAAAAATATAGCGAAGAAACTCTGCCCATTTACATAATCCATTGTTCCAACCCTTTAGCCTTTCCTCATGCCAAAGGAGATTTAACGCAAAGCAGTTGAAGGACAAATGAAGAGGAGCCCAGGATCAAGTTCAAGGAGCGGTGGTCGGTCTTAGCTTTTGTAAGTTGATTCACTTTCGGTAATAAAAAGAATGCTTTTCCTGTCCCAAATCATGAATTGCCTATAGTTTGATTGATTTATGTTTGATTTCTAACCCTTGAGTATAGAAGTAGCATGCATGCATAGTTGTTGTTTGTCTTGAGTGCAGGTCATCTGTGGAAGGAGCAGTGCAAGCAAGTAATCAAAGCGCAACGGAGGATCTACATCGAACGCCGGTAATAAGGTAGGTGGCCCTTTTCCATGCATTTACTGAGAAAAAGGGATTTAAATCTTGGGATGTAGGTAAAAAAGTAGTTTCTATTCGATCAAATCTGCATGCAAGTATGACCCTAGTTTGCTAGTCCGTAGGGTGTTTTTCGCTTGAATCCAAACAAGTGCAGCTTATGTGTAACGTCGGGACATTTTTTAGGTTTCATCGTATCAACAACAGGGATCATGGTCGATCCTCTTAAGGTGGAGGCAATAATCCAGTTGCCCCCCCCACGCACAATCCTACAACTTCAGAGTCTACAAGGCAAGGCGAACTTCTTACGACGCTTCATCGCCAAATATGCCAAAATCACCAAGGGCTTTATGCGTTTACTAAAGAAAGACGTTCATTTTTTCTGGGACGAAGCCGCTCAATGCTCTTTCGACGCATTAAAACACACTCTCACAACCGCACCTCTACTACGACCACCTAACTATAACAAAGATTTCTTATTATATCTGGCTGCCGCAAAGTCAACTATTGGCATGGTTTTAGTTCAAGAAGACGATTCGTTCTCAGAATACGTGATCTATTACCTGAGCCGAGGCCTCGTAGGACCGGAACTCAATTATTCTCATATCGAAAAACTTGCGTTGGCAACAGTTCATGTTGTTCAACGGTTCCGTCGCTATGTTCTGTTTCGCAATACCACTGTCATTGCCGTCATGAATCCATTCCAGTATATGTTGACACGACGAGTTATAGGTGGAAAAATCAGTAGATGGATAGTCATCCTCCAATAATTTGACTTAGACTTCGTTTTAGCAAAGTCGAATAATTCATTGGTCTTCGCAGAGCTTATTTCGGAACTTCCGATTGAGTCAGGTGACGTTGTGCTTGAGGAATCGCCTATCCGGGGAGATATGTTTTTGATTGCATCTTCAGACCCCTGGTACGGAGATATACTTATCTATCTCCAGACTTTGAAATGCCCCACCTCTGCTTCTCGTGACAAGTGTCAGTGGATACGCCATCAGGCTAAAATTTATCTCATACTCGATGATACATTGTATTGGAGAGGTGTAGACTGCATCTTACGTCGATGTATCACTCATGAGGAGGCCATCATCGTGCTCAACGATTGCCATACTGGATCTTGTGGTGGTCATTTATCTGGGTTGGAAAAAACCCAAAATATTCTGCGAGCAGGTTACTTCTGGCCGACACTTATCAAAGATTGTATCAAATCAGTCAAGAAGTGCCATCCGTGCCAAATCTTCTCTCGGAAGTTGAGGGCACATCCCTCTACTATGTTTCCTATCATCATAGTTGGTCCCTTCACTAAGTGGGGGATTGATTACACTACATGCAACCCCCCGTCAGCAAGAGAGCACCGCTATATCATCGTAGTTGTCGACTACTTCACTAAGTGGGTCGAAGCTATGCCAACGTTTAAAGATGATGGAGAGACTGCAACTCTCTTCCTATTCAACCAAATCATAGAAAGGTTCGGCATCCCAAGAGAGATTGTCACTGACCATGGCAGTCACTTTCAGAACCAAATGATGACTTAATTAACATCAAAGCTTGGGTTATGGCAGGATAATTCATCACCTTACTACCCCCAAGCCAATGGGCAGGTGGAAGCTGTAAACAAAACTCTTAAGACTATTCTACAACAAACTATCAACTCAGCCAAGGGAAATTGGCATTTGATGTTATACTCGGCATTATGGGCTTACCGAACATCTATTAAGACTACAACTAGTTTCTCACCTTTTCAACTCGTTTATGGGCTGGAGGCGGTCTTGCCCATCGAATGTCAAATCCCATCTCTAAAATTGGCAGTACAGTTATTGCCAGACACTTCTCCGCTTGAAGAACGGTTAGTACACCTTGAGCATCTCAATGAGCAGCGTCGCGATGTGACCCTGGCCAACGAGGCTCACAAACATAAGGTCAAGTTTCAATATGATAGGTCCGTTCGTCCTCGGATTTTCTCTGAGGGCGACCTTGTCCTGGTCTATGACCAAGACAAGGACCCCCTGGGGGCAGGAAAGTTTAAACCCATGTGGTTCGGACCCTTCATCATAAAAGAGGTATTAAAAAAGGGCACTTATCGTTTGGTTGATTTTGAAGGGAATGCTTTGACGGAGCCTAGAAATGGGCTCTACCTCAAGAAGTATTACTCATAGACAGGTCACTGTGGGTAACTTTCTGTAACATATGTATAGTCTTTGTACTATTACTTTTTAAGTTTCTTTTAAAAGTGTTATGGACGTGTCATTGATGTTATCTTTCGTCAATATGGCATATGTCAAGCGATTCCGAGGTGTGCGTTGGGTATGCAGACGGTGTTAGTCGGCACACGCAGAGGCTTGCCTCCGCAACTTGGGTAATCTTTACACGTCAGGGCCAGTTGTTATCTTCCGAAGGTATATGCTTAGGTGACACCACAAATAATGTCGTCGAGTATAGTGCAGTTATTGAGTTTCTTTGTGACACCTTGTCATTGGGTATCTCTCATCTCCGGGTCTATTTCGACTCTCAACCAGTTGTGTTGCAGCTAAACAGAGTATACCAGGTTCATGATCCAACTTTACACTGACGATTCCTTAGGGTACGTCTCTTAGAACGAAACTTTGATTATATTACATATTTTCATGTTCCTAGGAGATTAAACCAAATTACAGATACTCTAGCTAATCAAATTTTAGATTAGCATCTTGCACATATATGAAAGAACATTGACGTAAACATGTAAATACATTTTTTCACACGAAACCATAAGACACAAAAGATAAAAACCATATATAACATCATAAAATAACCAGAGTACATAGATGGACGCAAGCGCCTCAAAAATGGGAATAGTAACAAGTCACCAGGCTTATGCCCTCAAAAAATATATACAAGTAGGTGCTCGTGGCACATAAAAAGTCTAAGTAGGTTCAGGGCCTATGGGCCCTGTTATAATCATCCAAAGCACGGGATAAACACCTAAACAATCGGACCCATGTCCGAGGTGCCCCCACTACATGAGGCTGCATGGATGGCGGCAGGTCCTCTATCTCTGCCATCGGGACTGTGCGAGTGAGCACAGTAAAGTTCCGCTCAACTCGTCTAAGGACTCTCTCGGCCTCTCCGGCTGGGAGGTTCCCTGCTACTGCTTCTCCCCCAGCGGCGGAAACCGCAGCTTCTGGCCGTGGACGATGCATGTTCCGTGCATAATCGACAGGTCGCACGGGTCCCACATCTGCATACAACAAACATTTATCCATCAAATACTCTGGCATACAAAAAAAATGATATATATAAAAAAAAATGACATAAAAATTACATATGCAAACAAAAAAAATAAAAAGATGGAGACTTACCCATCTCCCCTCGCTCCTCGCCAGGAGGCACGGGTATCTTAGGATCTCTAGAAAAATCTATCCCTGCATATGGGTAGTCCTCAATCACAGGGATCTGTCGTGATAGCCATGCAAAGAAATCATCGTCGAAGGACTCAATGGTCCTTCCACCACCCTGTCGCGGCAGTAATACTACCTCTACACACTGCAGGGAATGTGGCCTGATGTACTCGTACTACAACCCGAGGACTAAAACTCAGAACTCTCTCAAAAAAGAATGAACACAAGATGGTCCCGAACCCGAAGTTCCTCTGTGTCCGCTGTCGGCAATCTGTCAATTGCCTCTTCATGCACTCGAGCAATGTGGTACTCCAGTCAAAAATCTCTACATTCAAGCACTGGATGGCACAGTTCATCTGTGCGCGAGACGCCTGATGCAAGGCTGCTGAGCCGGTAATCCGCCCAATCAGTAACAATATAGTCTACAGCAATAAGCTAGTAATCTTACTAATAGGTACCTGGGAGCCCACACGGTCAGTCCCAGCCTCACAATGCTCGACTATCAGTTCCGAGATCTTGCTCGGTCCTGCAGGAAATGTCCAAAAGTTGACTGGTTCCCCTCTCCTTGAGAGGCCAGTCAAAAAGTAGATATCCTCGGTGGTGGGCACCAGTGATTTCCCCTCTAGCATAAAAGCCTCTGCATCAGGGTGCCAGTAGTCAATCAAGGCATTCAGTAGCCTTGGTTGTGCGCGCATAAATGGACATAGAAATAATTTTAGTAAACCGCATTGCATTAACACGACCACGACATTCGGATCTGTTGCAACCAACTCACTGATTGCCTCATGCTCCCTTTCCCTCCACTGGACATACATCCTGCCAACCCAACAAGGTGAAGGAGGGTCAGTACTTGCTTTTGGTTTTATTTTCACTACAAAACGGGGGGTACATGTGGGCTGTAGAGGTGACAGTCGTGTGTACACATGGGCAGACTTTACTCTGCCCGAATGTACACGCGGCCTTTCCAGAGACAACCCGCGTGTACCTAGGGCCGACCTTTTTAAGGTCGACGCCCACCCAAAAAACAAACTAAAAACCGAAATTGAAGTATTGAATAGCTAGATAAGAGAGTTTGTACTTACTTGGTCCAAGCAGAAGTTTGTTTCGTCCACTGTAGCTCCCGGAATCACTGTTTTTGACAAAGGGAGTCTTTTGGCTCCAGAGTCAATTTCCAAATCAGCAATGGTGATAATGAGCCACCAGCTTCTATTTATAGACTTTTTGGCCTCTTTTTGTCACTTTTTTGGCCCCCCTTATCAGTTTTTTTATACCAAAAACCATTTAGAGTGATTCAGGAGTTATATGGGAGGGATTTGATCGGGTATTGGAACATTTTTTTTTGAGTTTTGAGAAAATATTGACGGTCCATAAAAAATTTCAAAAATCAACTTGAGCATATAGGTTAGGTTACCACCCCGACTTTTGCACCTCGTTGTCTTTTTCCTCTGCTATAGGATCGATCCCATCAGGTTGTGACATGGAACCATCATATTTTCTTTAGAAGTGTCACAACTTGGCGGTAGAGCTTACCAGAACATGGATGCCCTAGGTAGGTCCTGGTTGCATTATGGTGTCCATGTCGTTTCTAAAAACACTATAGGCTCGGGAGTCCGTATAGTCTTTCATGAATATGAGTTTGAGCCTCATTTGCATGATTCTTTTTCTCTCTTTGTCTCACCCTCAAGACTCCCAAAAATAACGGGTCTCCTTTTAAGCCCTTTTCAGACCCTCTAAAAATGAAAAGATTGTTGAGCGATCTTGTGACCTTTCGCGCTCATTAAACTGAAATTTGAAGTCACATCTGTCCGGCGGTAGTTTACCCCTTTTTCGGTCCGGATGGTCAACTGTACAAACAAAGGTATACTCTATCAAATTTCCATTCTTTAGAAGAGTACTCTCAGGTATAATTTTATTCCTTTTTCGGGCCTGAGGGACTAGACTTACAAAAAAGAAACCCCCACGGAGTCCATAGTTAAGATCTTTTCAGACTCCCTAAAATTGAAAATATTGTCGAGTGACCTTATTATTTCACACTCGTTAAATTGGTCCAGAAGAATATTCCTGACGGAGTCTTTAGTTAATCTTTTTTCAGACTCCTTAAAAGTGAAAAACTGGCCGAGTGATCTTGTCCTTGTCACACTCGTTAAAATGGTTTTGAATTGACGTCTAATCGGTGCTAGTTTACCCCTTTTTCGAACCGACTAGACTATTTTCGAAAAAGGTACCCCAACGGAGTCTCCTTTTATTCTTTTTCAGACTCTCTAAATATGAAAAACCACCGAGCTTACCTTCTCTGGGCTCGTTAAACTTACATCGAAGGATGTTACCATTGTGTGTTTTATCAACCGTATTTGCATACCTTATCCACCAGCCTTATGACAGTTTGCATCTGCGTCTTAACACCTTTGGCCGCCGGAGGGTTTTTCCCGAGTATCATTTCACCAAAACTTCAGTCTTGTCCTTGTGCCTTGAGCTTGTATGTTTGCAGTACTCGTTCCTCCATTGTAACGTAATATTCCTTTATTCTTTTTCCAAAATTATCAAAAAGAACAAAAAAATCAAATATACCCCAAAAAGAGGATGGGAAAAGTATTTTCTTTATTGGCAGCATAATGAGTCACCCTTGGATAAAGCACATCTGTACGTTTGATCATCAGACTATGGGATGTAGTACGACCTTAGGAAGCTTTTCTCGCTATATAGAGTTGTGACCTCCACCATTTGGTTATTCTTCCAAACATATGGAGAGTTTGCGTTGCCTCCTACTTCGTAGACTTATGATTAACATATATGTTTCCTGAGTCTTATCACTTTTCGTGCTATTGTCCAAGGGAAGTTTGTCACTAAGCCTGAGTCGGCCCCTCTGCAATATGTCTCTTGTCCGCATACTTGGCCATCTTGAACGTCCAATCAAGTCCTTGTTCGAAATCACTGAAGCCTTCAGTCCGATCATAAAGATTATCAAGTCCATGACCAACAAGTCATCAAAGACCTCTGGGTAGTGAAATCGTACACTCATATTACACTCCTACCCGAGTTTTGGAAGATTTTGAAGTTGTTGCTCGAGCTCTGAAGTCCAGCCATCAGGCCGAGTCAGCTTCTGGAAGATGGATACTCTATATGTATATCTTTCTGATTTCAAGATGTAGCTCCGCTGTGTATTATTCGCGGCTACTCTTTACAGTTATTTGACATGGATCTATAGTGTATTTGATTGGTAGCCATGGTTCTATTTTATCCCGAGCATGGGTATGCCCACCTCGGTGAGACATTTGTTATTTTGCAGACGACACCTCCTAGTTCCTGATCCTTTGGCTCAATCGTTCGACACATCAGTAAAGATTGGTAATGTATTTCGGCCATCAGATGCTCTTCTGACCTCACACATTAGGGGGCATCTGTTATAACCCTAAATTTCACCACACATGCTTACCTGGCATCAGGCCAACTCATATCCCTTCTTTTCCAAAACTCTGTCGAACAACTCTTTGAAAATCCTCTTGTGTAAAGGCCCACGCGCCCTAACCCATTACTGCACGCGTGTACACGCTGGCTGAAGCAAAATAGCCCGCGTGTACCTACCAAAGCACGAAAAAAGGAAAGTTGTCAACGAAACAAAAAGCTATGGGTCAGTTAACTGAAACTCTCGGCCATGCATGGCCGAGGGTTCGTCCAAAACCCTAGCTCCTTCTAGCCTATAAAAGAAGGGGTAGGGGTACCATTTGGAGGAGGAAAAAATATAGCGAAGAAACTCTGCTCATTTACGTAATCCATTGTCCCAACCCTTTAGCCTTTCCTCATGCCAAAGGAGATTTAACGCAAAGCAGTTGAAGGACAAAAGAAGAGGAGCCCAGGATCAGGTTCAAGGAGCGGTGGCCGGTCTCAGCTTTTGTAAGTTGATTCACTTTCAGTAATAAAAATAATTCTTTTCTCGTCCCAAATCATGAATTGTCTATAGTTTGATTGATTTATGTTTGATTTCTAACCCTTGAGTATAGAAGTAGCATGCATGCGTAGTTGTTGTTTTTCTTGAGTGCAGGTCATCTGTGGAAGGAGCAGCGCAAGCAAGTAATCAAAGCGCAATGAAGGATCTACATCGAACGCCGATAATAAGGTAGGTGGTCCTTTTCCATGCATTTACTGAGAAAAAGGGATTTAAATCTTGGGATGTAGGTAAAAAATTATTTTCTATTCGGTCAAATCTGCATGCAAGTTTGACCCTAGTTTGGTAATCCGTAGGGTGTTTTTTCCCAACAACACGGAGGGGGAAAAGGGACCCTAGATCACAAATTTGGAAAAAATTATTTAATCGACATTTTACCTACTCATTAATATGAAAACTTTGTGTTGTGGAAGTTTTCCTAGTTATTCTTAGTTTGGGAGATAACCAATTTTGGCTAAAAATTTCAAGTCTAGATAAAATGTAAAAGTACAAAGCCGTTAATTCCAAATTTGTACAGAATTTGACTAGAGCATCATATTTAGAATCTGAAATTATTTACGTATTCCTAATCATAAATTCTATATGTGCCAAATACAATTTTTTTTATGATTCCTAATCGATTTTTTTCTACATATGGCGGAAAATGGCCTCTCAGATAAATAACACCATTGAGAACATGACACAATTGAGTAAAAATTGCAAAAATTCAGAAAGCTATAACTTTTCACTCATAACTTAGAATGAGACACAAGTATATTCATTAAAAATATAATTCAAAGGGGAATGTGTTTAAATGATTAGAATTTGAACTACTGCATTTGTGTCCTTCGTAAATTGAGATGAAGAATGGCATGTAACCTAATCAGCAAAATATTTTACAATATGGATATTCTAGTAGCAATTGTTGCATGCACATTTTTGCAGATATAGAGGTACATGAAAGCATATCTAGTTCCTATATGAGGACTAGAGATATGGAGGATTCCCAGGGATCTTATAGCCATGAGGAGGATGTCATAGGTTTACATATTAGCCTGGGAAATGCAGATACTGATTCCAATGGACATAGAGACAAGGTAGAGCCGATGGAGCTAGTTGAAATTATGAGAAGCTTGCAGAATGAAGTGTAGATTTATAGGGTGGACAATGAAAGGATGATAATATCTCATGAAGAGATATTATATAGTCTTAATATGTTGTAGAGACAAGTCAACAAGGATTCTGGTACAAAATAAGAAACTAGAGAAATCCAAGTAGAAGCATCTAGATCTCATGATAGGAGGGATGATCATAGGGGATCTAGAAAAACAAGGAGTATTAGTAAACATAATCATCATCATCACCATCGTCATCATCATCATCATTATCATTCACTTAGACACTTGACCAGAAGAGAGCACATGTGTTCAAGGTCAAAGAGCAACCCAAGTGTGTCCCCTATCAGAAATGAGAGGAGGCATGAGTTAGAAATTTTACAAGGAGAGCTTAGGAAGATTAAGACACCATCATTTGACAGACAACATAGGAAGGGAGAAGAAGCTAAAGATTGGTTATTAAGCATGAGAAAATGTTTTCAGCTACACAATTATTCATAAAATATGGAAGCAAATGTTTCCATCTATAATCTTCAGGGGGAAGCTTCCATGTGGTGGGACCAGTGGAAGCAAGTCAAACATATTGACGAGAAGATAATTTATTGGAGTAATTTCAAGAAATCTTCCAGCAAAAATACCCGTCGAAGCATAATTATGACAAGAGGATGAAATATTTCTTTGAGCTTAAGCTCAGGAACATGACCATGGATGAGTAGGAGAAGAAATTCTTGGAACTCCTAAGGTATGTGGATTTCATGAGGGAGGAGAAGGTTAAAATTCATAGGTTCTTAAGTGGATTTCCATGATTCTACAAGGATACAATTCATTTTGACGAACCTAAGAATTTGAAAGAAGCCATAACAAAAGCTAAGTATTTGTATGAGAAAAGTAAGGTAAGGCCAACTTTTCAAAGAGATTGGGATGACAAAAAGAAAGGCAAGATGAATCAAAGGAAAAAAGGAGTCAAACCATCTTTATTCAGGAATAATTCACAATCATATAGGAAAGGGTATCAAGCACAAAGTGAGCCCAATATGACAGATTCCTTGGGAAAAGGCCAAGATAGTGTCCCATAAAGTGTTGGGGATGTGAGTGGGACTACATGTATAAATATTGTCCTAACAAAAGGGATAGGATGAGAATTGTGCATAACCTTCAGTAAGCTAATATAGTGGAAGACATGAGAAAGAGCATGCCAAGGATTTATGCAACCTTGGAAAATAAACAAACATATTATCAATCCCACATGATTGAGGTGGAAGGTAAGATTGATAATCAACCCATAGTTATTTTTATTGATTCTGGAGCTAGTCATAACTATATAGATCCTAATATGGTTGACAGATTTAAATTGAAGAGATGTAAGCATTAAAAGTCATGGTTGGTTCAACTAGCCACCAAAACGAAAATAAGATCAATGAGCGTGTTAAATATTGTGCAGTGAGCATGAATGGAGTGAGCACTAAGGCATATTTGAACATCATATCACTTGGTTCATATGACTACTTTATTGGTATGGATTGGCTAGAAAAACATCATGTTGTTCTAGATTTCTACAACAAGGTTTTCACATGTTTGTATGAGACATGGAATTCAAGGTATTCCAAGGCCTATATCTGTTATATATTTCAACATTGCAGTTGAAAAGAAGTTTTAGAAAAGGGTGCCAAATTTATGCAACCCATATGGAAGATCCAATAAAGGATGAAGTGACAAATCTTTAAGACTACCCAATCTTGAAGGAATAACAATAGTGTTTGGGGAATTACAAGGATTTACACCAAAGAGAGACATTGATTTCTCTATTGACTTAATGCATGGAGCTACCTCAATGTCCAAGACTCCTTATAGAATGAACACATTAGAACTGAAATATTTGTAGATGTAGCTTGAATAATTGTTGAAGAAGGGGTACATATGCCCAAGTGTTTCACCTCATGGTGTTCCAATGATTTTTTTGAAGAAAAAGGATGGAACTTTGAGGTTATATATTGACTTCAGACAACTGAATAAGGTTACAATAAAGAAAAAAAACCCTCTACCATAGATTGATGATATTTTTTATCAACTGAAGGGAGCAAAGATATTTTCCAATATTGACTTGAGATCAAGTTATCATCAAGTAAGAATAAGAGAAGCATATACTAGTAAGACAACCTTTCAAAAAAGGCATGGTCATTATGAGTTCATGGTGGTTTCATTTGGGTTAAAATGCGCTATATATTTTTATGTGTTTAATGAATGGAGTGTTCAGAGATTACCTAAACAAATTTTTTATCATCTTCTTGGATGATTGTAAGGAAATTTAAAAGCTTTTAAATTATGCCACATTTAATTACCGACCAGGGACGTATTCTTATGAAGTGCAGACACCATGTGTGTAGAATTAGTTTATTAACAACTTCTATTTCAAAAACAAATTCTACTTATGAAAGATATTTGACTATCTAAGAAAAACGAACTTAAAAGAAAACCAAACAAATGCTACACGAATATTTCTAATCTCTTGAAATTGTCATCTACTGAATCACAATTTTATCATATCATATAACAATATTTCATTCAACAGAGAATCAAATGTTCTTGTAATATTTACTCGAGCAATTTGTTCAATGAAAATTTATGCTTAGATATCCCTACAACTATGTAAAAATATACACTCATCAATCATGCTCATCAAAATGATTTTATGGAATTCATTTGTCACACAACATAAATAAGAAAAAATAAATTAAACAATTGAACATAAATGAAACTGTTCTAACAAAAATAATGCAATGCATATCAATTCACAGGTACCCCTTCCTAGCTCAGGCAATGTTGCATGAACGTTACAATGTTAAAAGAGAATCAACCCAATATATGAAAGTTAATACATGAATTGGAGAAACCAACAATTTGTATTAAAACTCATAGCCAAGTATTTACAACACGGTTCTTCAAAATGATATCTTAGGATATATTTATTACCCTCGAGCTCTCTAAACCATCCTTCATATAATGTTTTACAATATCCTCTAGAACAAATGAAAGTTACAGTCGTATCCCATAACCCACATATCTCAGAATTGGTTACAACAAAAAATCAAAACAAAGGATTTCTTGGAGACAAAGGATCTGATTTGTCTTGATCGTGTCCTAATGAATTCATATTTCAAGTCCTTAATAATTTCATGATATAATACATGAAATTATTCTTGTGATCTTTCGATTCCTCTCGAACTGATTCAATGCTAACATGGCTTGAAATATCTTGTGATGACACCTTGTTGACTTGAGGTTTGACCATGTGTTGTCACTTACCCTTTTTGTTGTACGACTCGTTTCAGGAACACACAACCATCTCGAAGGAATCAAAAATATCCTCCAAGTGGCAATTTCCCATTTAAACTTGCATAACCATATGGAACATTACATATTCTATAGGAATTGAGTAGTTGCTACAAGATTTGAAATTTTTGTAGCAACACATTAGTAAAATAATATTCAAGCTTATTTGCATACCAAAAGGTGAAAAATGTGTAAAATAGACAATTATACCTTGGGATCCTTCTTGATATGCATATCCTATAGATAATGATACTAATATGGAAAAAAATGAATAAGCATGTGGTTAGAATGAAGGATTAAGGGTTGAAAGGTGTGACTAGAAGTGAAAAAAAGTGTCAAAACAAGATCCAAACATCTCCCCCACAAAGAAAATGTTGTAGGTCCCCATGAAACCAACTATGTAATTCCCTTAAAAACACCTTACTTCCTACAAAAAATCATCAAAATTGTGCTTGATTATGAACTTTATTTGTGTGTTACATCATTGATTAAAATGTCCATGCTAGTTGTTGTTGAAGTTGTCTTTTTCCTTTTATGATACCATTTCTTAACTTGTTTTTCCAACCTTTCTTTTTAGTTTGAAGGTGTTCATTTTCTCCTTGAAGTTTAGCAACTTGATTTTTCAACATTGCATTTTCATTCTTAATATGTTATTCCAATATCTCAATTTCTCTAAGTTCCTCCTTCAATTCCTTGATCTTCTTGTTTTTCTTTTGTACCTTTGAATATGTAGGTACAAATTTTGCAATTATCTCCTCTTAAATGGGCTCCATAGTTATATAATCATCAAAATCGGGCATCATACTTTCAGCTTCAAGACATGTGGAGGAAGTCATAATCGTTTTAGTCCTTGGCTTCTTTGGCAAATTCTCATCCACTTCAACCTCCTGCATATCATGGCTTAATCTCCCATGTGAATATTTAACTTGTATGACTTCTTCATTATGTACATTATGAATGATATCTTGCTCTGTGTTGATGTGTTTAGTCATAATGTGTGTGTGCATGTGCCTGGGAGGATAACTTCCATCATGACTAACCTTTCTCTTCTTTGTTGTTGATGTTTTAACTTGTTTCTTCTACAGTTTTGAACCTTTGAATTCAACCTTTGATATAGAAGGTTCGGGTTCTGAACCTTCATCTTTTGTTATACTTCACTATGATTTTGAACTCTCGACTCTCTGAACCTTTGATGTGCTAGGCTCTAATTTCAAACCCTTGGTTCTATGAGAGATGGGGTTCTCAACACAAATTTCGTGTTTCTTAGGATCCTCTGAAAATTTATTTCGAATCAAGAATTGAGCCCACGTGTCATTAATTTTATTCAATTCCTCCTCTACAAGTATTTTGACTAAACCTTGATGATACATGCTCCTCTCTAACTTCCCAGGGTTTCCTTGGATACCCTTGGCCATTTAATTTAAACTATTCCACAGATAGAAATGTAGATTGATTTTCTTGCCGACATGGAAATGTACCAATAATATGATATGATAAAGAAAGACAAGTCCATACCTTCATTCATACGAAATATATTTTTGAATGACAAAAAGAACATCTTCCATTCTGGATTCAAGATTATTCGAGACACTCCTTTATCCCAATTAATGTTTCGCTTAGGTTCCTATATAATCTTCTTCCAAATGCCATGTTTCATTTTTTGACTTCTCAACCATATTTCACCAGTTCACGACAATCTGGTAGCATTGGAAATTGATTCCTATGTGTTGGCACAGGGGCAGACCCAGGGTTCAATGCTACAACAACACACCCAAAAAACCTTAAATACCGTCCCTTTCGGCAACACCTGCGCAGCAGATGAAGTCTCACCCGAGGTAGAGGCAGGGGTGGTTGCAGGACTCCAGTGTTTGCAACCTTAGCTGGGACATAGATCTATGATTGTAACACCTTAACATAGCCCTTAGTTATTACAATTCATTAATATTCATCCTTAGTTCACAACGTAGCTAAACCCTAACATGATATCTGCGCAGTATTCAACCAAATCTAGCATCTAGCAACACTTAGCATAACAAAAAATATCAGATCTAGTAGATTCAAGCACTAAGCACATTCACATAGGTCAGATCTAGCATTCACTCTCATTATTAAGCACAAATCAACACCATATTTATCTATCATTCATCTATATCAAAGCACTTAAGAAAGTCAACAGATAAACACATCAATACATCGCACAAAGCACAACAACACAAGATATACGTGGTTCACCCACACCCTGGGGCTACGTCCACCAACTCTTCGTCTTATTTATTATCTTCAGTCATTCTTCTTACATGCACAAAGCCTCAAAATCAACTCCGTAGAGGACAAGAGATCTGCGCACCTCACTAGATCCTCCATCCTTGACTTATAGCACAAAGCCTTCCACAGTCTCTTGCAATCACTCTTACAATCACTTGCACTTAGCTCTGCAAGCCTCACACAGTATGCACAAAGAAATTACCACTTAGCACTTAACACACTTGCAACTGGCTAGTCTCTACTAGTCACTACTCACTCGTCACTACTTCTTACATCGCCTAGAATTCTATTTATACATTACAAAGAGGGGCCTAAGCATGGGTGAACCCATGGTTCGAAATCCCCACACCCGTTACATTATCTCAAATCCCAAAAAGTCCCTAAAAAGGGGCCAAGATTCTGCGATATCCGCTTCATCTTGCGCTCCTCCTTCGACAGCCTGTCGAAGTCCCAAAATGGTCCAAAATGACCAAGGATCCTCAAAACTTGGTCAAGGGCCAACATGCCCCCAAAACTCATTTGTGACTCGTCCCAAGTCACTCTACTCTGGGTAACTCTTCTTCAAAATCCTTAAGCTTGGCTCGAGCTACTTCGACCTGTTGTTATGCCATGGCCTCCTGCTCAACGAACTCTTGGATAACAACTTCGTTGATAGGTCCCTCTAAGTGTTTTTCAGCTGCATTGATGACTTGCTCCAGTTCTTCTCCTCGACCTTCGATCTCTGAGAACAGTTGGCAAGCGTCATCCTGTATAGGTTGGAGCCTCTGAGTCACTTCCATAACTCTTCTTTGAATGGTGTGGACCTACTGTTGAGTAGTGCGCTGCTCTTGGGATCACTTCATCCTTTCAACAACTGATAGGGGAGTCAACTGCACCAATATTGTTTCTGCTTGTTACTTCGCCTCCTAGAGCTGTGACTCTAGTGCATTTAGTTCTGGATTCTTAGTAAGTCACTCATAAGTTTGGGCACTGTGATCACTTAGTTTTTTACATTCCATGGCAAGGGCCTTTATTCTCTCAACTGCGCTTTGAGTAGTTGCATCTCTTTGATCCCTCACATTCTGCAGGGTGTCAGGAACTATGCAGAGCTCTAATTCTGCTATTCTTTGTTGTAGTTGTTAGATATCTTCTGCGAGTTGCTCTACCTAATGCTCGACTTGGTTTTCTACCTTTGGATCTAAGCCTGTCACAGAGCGAAGTGATTTGTTGACTATTTCTTTCACTTCGATTTGCTCTGAGAGTAACTGTTCTTTTTCTTGTTGGATCTACGCTTTCTCCTGTTCAAAATATGTCTGGAGAGAAACCTTCTCCTGCTCCACAACTCAACTTTGTTCTATGACTACTTCTTGCACTTGCTTCAAGTCCTTTGTGACGTGTTCTATTTCTTGTCGTGCACAACGAAGGCGAGCTTCGGTCACATCAACTAGTTGGCGGAGTTGGGCTGGCTCATCTCCCAACTCTGGTTCTTCCAACGACAGGGGCATAGTGGACACTACGCGACTGGATTGAAGGGCCTGTTTCACCCCTCTAAGTTCAACCTCGACTCTGTCGTACATCTCCTCCTACTTAGCTTCATTAATGCAGTTCGGTCCGTTACGACATGGTCCCAACGGTCTGGTGGCGAGCTTTCAAACCATAAATGTCATTCTAACCATCTGGGGTGTTGTTCTAACGGTTATACTGTTTCCAACGACTATGTTTCTTCACCATGGAGAAGTGCCATGCTGTGTTGTACTGATATCCCGGCGAAGTTCAAAATCTGGAATTCTTCCTTCTGCGAAGTTCCCTCTAGAACCTTCTGTAACTTTTCGATCTTTGCTCTCTTCTTACTTAGTTTTCTAGCCTTATTTCCGGTGATCTGCATCTCGGTATTCCTCTTTCCATTATGATTCGTGTCTTCTTTTGGCATAGTAACTTCGTGTTGTTGATGGTCTTTCATAGGATTTAAGGGCAATACTTCTTTTCTCTCTGGGGTAGGTGCTTCAGTCTTCTGCGAGTCTTCTTGTGTTCTTTCAACTTTGACATCCAAGTTTCTGGTTCTGAATAACTTTGATTTGTTCTCCTATTCTTCAATCTAATGTGCGATCCTCCTAGTCATGAAATATTTTAATTATTGATTCTTCTTCTCTAATACTTCATCTTCTTTCCTTCTGGCTTGATCCTTTTCAATCCAAGGTTTTCCTAGTAATATAGCGAATGTGGCGTTGTTCTCAATAAATTTAATAACCTCAAATTCTTCCTCTGTCGAAGTTCCATGAGCACTCATAGATATCTGGGTAAGTCTTCCACATAGGGTTATCAACTTTCCTCTAAATAATCTTATTCCTCCCAATGAAGGAATCATAACAGGCTTTCTTAAATTTTCCCAAGTTCTTTTTGTCATGATATTCACCCGTGTTTCTTCATCTAGAACATAGTCAATGTCAAAGTCTCTTATTCTTGCTTCTATGCACTCTTTTTCTTTGAAGATCTTTGATAAGTTGATATTTCGATGGTCATTCAGGGTTTCTTTCATTTGTAG
>ML810872.1:134780-149484 GCA_009831015.1 Picea engelmannii
AGGTACATAGTTATGATTATTGCAAGTTAGGGTTGTTGACTAATCCAAAATTAGTCATGTGAGACTAAAGTAAAGTTTGATGAAAATGTTAGTTTCTTGTTGTTAAAGTTAAGGAAGGTTTGCAGGTATGTGATCATATACACTAGGTATATTACGGAGTTACAAATAATATTTGGATGATTAAATTGATGAGGGATTTTGGTTGAGGTACATGTTGGGTACACGGTTGAGACAAGTAGTTGATGAGTTGGCACATACATGAGGTGTATAGTTGATGATGTTGGTACATATTGATGAATCATAGTTTATGTGTATTTGATGCATGACTGGTACATATTTGGTGCAGGGTTTATGCACTCGTTGATGGTATAGGTTGAGGTACAGGTTGGTGCATGGTTGATGCACTTGTTTATGGTACATGTTGATTACAAGTTGTTTGGACAAGTTATTTGTACATGTTTGATTCATGGTTGATGCATTTGTTTATGGTACCGGTTGAGGTACAGGTTGATGTATGGTACATGTTGACAATGGTTATTGGTGCAAGTTGTTACAGGTTGATTACAGGTTGATTGGTACAGGTTTACAACAGTATATCTCACAGTGATAGTGTGACAATGGTTCCATCATTCTACTTCTATGTCAGGGCAGTTAGATGGGGAAAGGACAAGTGATTGTATCCACCTTCCGGTTGTAGTCAGAGAACATAGGGGGTTGTAGCCTCCTTCTAGTTGTAGCTAGAAAATTGGGGAGTTGGAGCTTCCCTCAGGTTGTAGCCTGAGAAACTAGGGGGTTGTAGCCTCCTTCTGGTTGTACCCAGAGAATTAGGGAGTTGGAACTTCCTTTAGGTTGTAGCCTGAGAAACTAGGGGGTCGGAGCATCCTTCCAGTTGTAGCTGGAAAATAAAGGAAGTTGGTGCTTCCAATGAATGTAATTCTTTGGGTTTCCACATAAAAACACTGGTGTATTGTGTATGTGTATTATTGCTCATTTGTTCATTTTTATTTACCCTGCAACTATTGGATGATAATGCTACATTGATATAACACTTGCATTTTGTGGTTAAAAAATATTATTTCTCTATTACTGTTACCCCCCCTCTTAGTAATCAAACAAGGTCTAATGATTTCTGGAATCTGAATGTATAATTTAGTGAAATGTAAGTTAAAATATTTAATTGTTTCACCTTTATTGTAGATAATACTGTTGTAATCTCTCAACAAATCTACTGGACTTTGAGGTTGTCCATAGGTTAATTTGAACCAATACAATAATTCATCCCAAGTTGTAAATATCTTGGGTGATAATTCAAGGAAATAAGTTGCAACCTTTTCTTCCAAGGAATTGACAAAAAGTCTCATACATGTATCATTTTCATTTGCTCCAATATTATGGCATGCATTTGAAAAAGCAACATGATGCTCATTAACTGAAATAGTGCCATTACCAAAAAATTTAGGCAAATTATCTTTGAACTTTGGAAGAGGTGTAGTGGTTGGAGCCAAATCTAAAGGAGAGGATACGTGCTATGGAGTAGTGTTTGCATCCTCCTCAAATTTAAATAAACCATATTGTTTGATAACTTTAGCGAGATTTGTGGTTGTCTGGATAGAATTATAGTGACTATACATGCTTTTGATTAAAGAAGAAGTTGAAGTTTTTGATGAAGTAGGTCCTCTTGTGCTACCAAAACCACCAAAAGAAGTCATTGTAGGTTTCCTGGGAGGAAAATATATTGAAATACTTGTTACCTCAGTCTTATAATATGTTAAATATATTCTAAGTATTGGTTGAATATTCTCTAGGACTTCCTTTCTCCTTCCTATTTCAAAGAAAGTATCAAATTTAGGAGGTTTTGCTTTTGTCTATCTTGATGAATGAGATTAGGTGGTCATAAGAAAACAATTTATTGAGGAGGCCGAATTCGAGTTTTCCTTTGAAGGGATTCTCCTTTTTCTTGGATTTAAATATCGTGAGAAATAGTTTCCCAAGAACGTTCAAGTTCTTCATGAGTGTGGGCAATTTATAGGATAAAATAAAAAAGACACGATGCAATACTTCTTCGTCAGGAAACCTCAAGTTAGGTTGTTGTGGGGTAGGCAAAGTCATTAATAAAAAAAATAGAAAAATAATAAAGAAAAAATCTAGAGAGTAAAAGATACTCCCCAATATGGTCGCCAAATAAATAATGAGGTGAGGAATGGCTATATTCTCACTCATGCATTTTCAAATCTCACTAGGCTAAGTGAGATAGGTGGAATTATCACCCCGATCTTATAGCCTGTTCAAAAATCTCTATCAATCCTCAAAAAATAGCTTCTTGGACATGATTCTATTATAAAATATGTATGCTTTGATGTAAAATAAATTTTAAAAATAGAAAAAATGTTTGCAAATGAAATTTCTAAAAAATTAAATAAATTAATGCTAGATAACATAAATATGAAAAATCTAGTATGCATTAAGTCTCAAAAATGAGAAGAAATCAACAAATAATTTTATTGATATCTTTCTGAGTTACAACCAAGTTTCTCTTTACAAACCCCTGTGAGGATTTGGACTAGAATTAGACTTACAAGTCTAAGATGTAATTTTAACTCATACATAGACAACTGGTGTCTCAAAGAAGATGGCTAAGACTAAAAATAAACTGGATCAATCCAAGCTACAAGAGCATCATAGTCTTGAATCTGAAAAACTAACAATAATCAACACTGAAACTAAATTCATAACTTATAATTAAGACTAAACAAATTCTCAAGATGAATGAATGATCTATGGAACATGTCAAAAGTCTATGCTTTCCAATCCTTTATTTTTGATACCTTTAGAGTAACCCTGCTATCAACAAGATAACTTAGCTTTGACGAAACTCAAAAATGAATGAATGAATAAGTATTCTCACTTAAGGCAATGATGCAAACCCCCTCTTCATCCTGGGGTTGCTCGACCTCTCGGTCCAGGATCATTCAATAAATGGATTCAGATTGAATCTTAGGCTCCTGTTGAGCCCCAAAAACTTTTCCACATGCCTCTATTTTCTTCCCCATGCTCAAAACAAAAAATGGGGATCCTCAACCCTTCACAGAGTCCTTCTAAGAGACCCTGTGTCAATTAGTGGGAAAATCTAATGATAAGCAAGGAATTCGATATTTTCTTACTTCACCTGATGCACGCCTGTGTTGAACCGAACCTCTCAGGCACTTTCTCTAAGCCTATGTGCCCTCAAATTCAGATTTCAGGCTCTACCCCTTTTTCCCCTAGTGACGATAGCATATGACTGCGGTCCATGACCAGGCACAAACTCAAAAGGCGTTAAGATTTTAGCCTTCAACGCTCTTGGCACCCAACACTTACTCCGAGCACCAAAGTATTTTGTCGTCGAACTCATAGGATTTCTCCATGTGTCCACCTATGAATCAATGGTCAAGATGAGTTCCTGCCTCTAGGATTCGGTTGAATTTCAGCCAATGTTGCCCCTTCTTCCTTTCTTCCAGAGTATTAAATCTCCAAACTCCACGATCTTGTGATGCATTTCCGTAGTGGATCAACGACCATGATTTGTTCGGCCCTTCAAGACTTCAATGATACCACTCCTTCACACTCCTCCTTTCTCCTAAAGTTTCCTCCTGCCAAATCCTTCTTCTTACTGACATATGTCATGTAGATCAATGACCTAGATCTGCCGAGAAACAGACATATTAGATCTCTTTTGGGCTTCGGCCTTCAGCGATCTCACTCCTTGTACACCACCTTAAACCTATGAATACACCAAGTGAAAAATCTCTTAAGGGTTATCCCTTGTGAAACTCCTCCAAATCCAATGAATGTCGGTCCTTCGTGCCTATATTTGACGACTGAGATCTAGTTCCCACCTGCGCACTCCTCCGCTTGCATGGATGCATATCTAGATCCAACAGTCCAAAATACTCCTAGATGTTAATCCAACAGATCCTGTAGCTTCTCCTGTGTTTTCTATACTCCTCCCTTCTGATGAGGGATTTTGAAAAGATTCAAAGGCCGAGACCTTTGATCCTCCTGCGAACCCGACTGCTTGGATCTCAACTTTCGCTTCAAGGAAACACTATCCCTCCTGAGATTTTACCAATTCGCTCAAGTTCCAAGGGTCTTGCCCTTTTTTCTTTAACATGGTTATTTCCCTACTGACAACCTCAATGCTCTTCTTCTTGAGCTGTATGTTCTAAAACTCAAAGGTTCTCGGCCCTCTGATTCTCCCCTCTGTAAATTTCAATGACTTGGCTTCCACCTGCGCTATTGAAAAGCACTATTTCTCATGAGCTTAAGCTCGCTCGAACCTCGAAGGGTTCATGCCTTCTGTCTTGCCAGAAAACTTCTGGTTCCCTCTTGGCACTCCATGCTCTTCCTACTGAGCTTATGAACTTGGAATAAGTTCACCCCTGCGCGCACTATGTGTTGTCTCTCTTGAGCTTTCAACTTACTCAAGTTCTAACGATCTAGGCCCTTGTCTTCTCCAAAGGAAATCCTGTGCCCTCCTAGCACCTCCTGCTCAATGCACACCTTGTAGAGCTCTTACCCAGAGTATTCAACAACTTTTTTTCTCTGTGCCTCTTCTACACTATCTTTTAGGGTGTTCAAAAACCCTGAATTATCTCCCTGGCAATCTTCCCACAAAACTTGAAGCATAGTTCTCTTGTGCACTCCTTGCACTCGCTCAAAGCAGTCCTTGCTGGGCTGAGAGAGTATTCAACAAATTTGTTTAACCTAAGCTTCAACTACCCAAACCTTGAAGGTATCAATCCCTTTTCTCCTCAAAGGGATTATCATGCACTCCTTGCACCTACTCAAAGAAATCCTTGTTGAGCTTACAGAGTATTCAACAACTCTAGCTGTGCTTTATTTGCACAAGCTTTCCTCTAGAGTATTAAATACCTCTTAGGCTCCTTATGAGATTGAAATTATTTTGGTGTGCCCACCTAGAAGGTTCCCCTCTGAACTTGAAGTATAATTCAGATGCGTATTCCTTGCGTTGGCCTCACAGAGTTTCAACACTATGTTGTGCACTCCTTTCACAAGATTAAAAGAACCCAGAACTCTCAAACAAACTCAAACAAAGACAGGGAATTATGTCTTAATCCTACAAATTAAATACATATATGCATCTACCAACATATCATAAATTCACAGTAAACACACTCAAATACATGCGGAAAATAAATGAACATACACAGGAAATCATATGCAGAAAAAATTGCTTTGTATTAATGTCTGAATTCTTGATTACAACATGTGCAGGATAGACTGCAACAAAATCTCAATGCTTCTTCTCTTCGGCTTACAATGATTTTCAATCTAACTTCAACAATGTTCAACAGCCTCTATTGGGCATATCTTACAATGCTTTATACAAGAGGGATCTTGACAGGATTTCCCTCCAAGCTACCTTAGTGTTATCACTTTGCAATTAAAACACCTAGCTACTAGGGACTATTACAATGAATGAATCTCCAGATACGAATCAGATTCAACTCAAATTAATGCCAGCTAATTTAAGGCGACTCTATCTATGACCCGTACAAAGGAAATGACTTGCTTTACTCAAGCCTTACAATAATTAATTACAATTAAATTACATTGAAATTTTAAATTTTAGGGGGAAAATGAGAGGGTTGGCACCTCTTCTCTTCTTGAATGTGTGTTGATGTGATGGGATGTTGGCGCATTTTTGAGGTGGAAATATGTTCCTGCATCATATTCCATTGCTGGGAAAATCATGAGCTCCTACTCATGAGATCCTCTGCTATGTTGTTGAAATCCTCCTGGATCCCAAACTTCTCTTTGGAGCTTTCCATCTGCTCCTTTTCTATGTTATTGTTGTTTTTGTCTTGCTGCTCTTGCAGGCTCTCCTCTGTTCATCTTTATCTTGCTGAAATTCTCCTCTGTTGACTTCAACATCAGTTCTCTTATCTCCTCTATCACCTCATCCAACTTGTCTAATGGTTGGCTCTCTCTTGACAGTCTACTTTGTTGCATCTCCTCCTCATGATCAAAGGGCATATCATACTAATCTCCAATGTTGCTTTCACCTTCTGTGGAACTAGATTGCCACTCCACTGTAGGCTCAAATTCTGTAGCCTCCTCACTGAGTTTCTGCTCAACCATCTCCCTTGACAGATTATCTTTTGCCAGCTCCTCTTCTTATGCTTGCGTTGGTGTTACTCCAACAATTTCCAGCTACTCCTTAGGCTATCATTTTTATTTACTCTGCATGAATGTCTTTTTGGGGAAATCATCTTCTATGTATGGATGGCATAGCCAATCCTCCATCATCCTCACTTCCTTCTCCCATTGAGTGAGCATCTGAACAGAATTCTCCTCACCTTTCTCCATTTGGGAAGATGTCAACTTCTGCTCAATCTCCTCCTCTATGACAGTCTACATTGGTTTTCCTTTCTCTTTTGTTGCACTTGCAACACAAATGCTAGCCTCTGCTTGGCTTCCTGGCAGGAATATTCCAATTCTCCCAATGAATAGAATGTACTTCTAATCCTCCTCTTTCAGGTTTGAATTATTTAACCTCATCATATTTATTCATGTGGTTTGCAGACCCACATGAACTCTAATTCTCATGAGGAATATCTATGACCTCTTCTTCTTCTCCTGCCAACACTCCTTCTTGACCTGAACTCATCTATGAGCTCTTGATACTTTTAGACAGTCTCATTTCATTTCCCTTTCTCACCTGATAATATGGGATTTATCCTCTGCCCTCCTGGCAGTTTATGAGATCTTCAACAGATCTCTCTTCATTTCCCACCCGACAAATTGAATTTTCACTTCTTCCCTCTTGGAAGCTCATGAGATCTCTTACCGATCTCTTCTCCTCCTCATCACTGAGGTTCTCAACCTACCTCAACCACCTCCTCAGTACATGTTGTTTCCTCCTGGCCAATAAATGTTGGATAGTGTTAGGTAGCTAGAGATGTAGTGGGGGGGGGAAGAGGGCCCATAGTGATAATAGTGGATTCCATTCAATGTAAGATGGAGTAGGTCCACTATAGTATTAAATAAGGTATTTAGATATAATAAATGTGTAGTTAGATATAATAAATGTAAGAGGACTTCTTAGAAGGTTGAAATTCTAGAATATTCCTCCTCTAGAATGTTCTTAGGTGATGGTAGAACTATATAAAGGGGTTCAAGCAATGTAATGGGACATGAAGAGAAATATTGAGCTGAATCTCATTAGGAGGAATCCCCCTCGAAGAGGAAAGTGAACATGAGAGGATCCCTTCCATAATAGGATCCATTGTATGGTGTTTCCCTACCTCAAGGATTTGATAGTAATAAGGTGTGGTTTCTTCTATATTTCTCTATGGATCTATTGTGTATTCAATATTTGTGGTGATTATATTTGTAGATCTAATCATGTACATAACATATAGGCCACCTTTCTCTCTTCCTCAAGGGCCACTCATACCTCCATCCTCCTTTTGCTCCTTACTGCATCTTCATCACCAACTTCTCCATTTCTTCTCTTGTCTCCTTGAGCTCTTTATACATTTGTGATTTGAGTAACTATAGGCGGTCTTTTCCTCGACCTAGGCTCTGGACTTCAGTAGCCATATCCACATTATGCCTCAAAGAATGCGACTACTTCTTCTAGCTTATCCCATTTGGTTGTATGTTGTCTACTCTGCAACTGCGAGCACCTCCAGCTTTCTCCTTCAGCCCACCTGGTTGTCTAATGAGTGTTTCACACTTGAAAACAATCCTCTATAGATCATTAACACTCTAACTTCTCCCTTTGCCTATTGTCTGCAAGAAAAAACATACTCTGATACCACTTGATGGTATCAGACAAATATTTTCCAGGGCTCTGATACCACTTGATGGCATTGGACTAAAACCTTCTTTCACACAGAGCACAATCTGTGGCTTTGGTACCACCTGATGCAGACCCCCTCTTCCTCCCAGGACTGCTCGACCTCCTAGTATAGGATCGTTTAAGAATTGGAGTCAGATTGACTCTTAGTCTCTTACTGAGCCCCAAAACCTTTTCCACAGGACTCTATTTTCTTCCCCATGCTCGAAACAACAAATGGGGATCCTAAACCCTTCACAAAGTCCTTCTAGGAGACCCTGTTCCATTCAATGGGAAAATATGATGATAACCGATGAATTCAGGATTTTCTTACTTCACCTGATGCACACCTGTGCTAACCTGAACCTCTGAGTCACTTTCTCTAAGCCTTTGTGCCCTCAAATTCATTCTCTAGCCCTTTCCCCCCCAGAGACGATAACATATGACCACGGTCCATGACCAGGCACCAACTCAAAAGGTGTTAAGCCTTCAAACTTTGGGGTTCTTGGCACCTAACACTTACTCCGAGCACTGAAGTGTTATGTCGTTGAACTCACAAGATTTCTCCATGTGTTCACCTCTGAATCAATGGTCAGGATGAGTTCCTACCTCTAGGCTTCGGTTGACTTACGGTCAGTGCTCCCCCTTCTCCCTTTCTTCTGGAGTACTAAACCTCCAAACTCCATCATCTTGTGATGCATGTCCATGATGGATAAACGACCATGATATGTTTGTCCCTTCGGGACTTCAACGATCTCGCTCCTTCACACTCCTCCTTTCTCCTGAAGTTTCCTCCTGTCGAATCCTTCTTCTTGCTAACACCTATCACGTAGATCGACGACCTAGATCTTTCAAGCAACAAATGTGTCAGATCTCTTTGGGGCTTCAGCCTTTGGCTATCCCACTCCTTGTACACCTTAAACCTCTGAATGCACCAAGTGTCTAAGCTCTTAAGGGTTATCCCTCATGAAACTCCTCCAGATCTGACAATTTTCGGTCCTCCTCACCTAAATCTAACGACCGAGATCTAGTTCCCACTTGTGCACTCCTCCACTTGCATGGATGAAAATCTAGATCCAATGATCCAAAATACTCCTAGATGTCGATTCAACGACTCTTGTAGCTTCTCCTGCACTGTCTATACTCCTCCCTTCTGACAAGGGATTTTGAAAAGATTCAAAGGCCGCGACCTTTGATCTTCGTGTGAGCCCGACTTCTTGGATCTCGACTTGTGCTTAAGAAAAACACTATCCCTCCTGAGATTTTACCAATTTGCTCAAGTTCCAAGGGTCTCGCCCTTTTCTCTTTAATAGAGTTCCTGCCCTCCTGGAAACCTCAACGCTCTTCTTCCTAAGATAGATATTCTAAAACTCAAAGGTTCCTGGCCCTCTGATTCTCCCCTCTGCAAATTTCAATGACTTGGCTTCCACCTGCGCTATTGAAAAGTGTTATTTCTCCTGAGCTTAAACTCGCTCGAACCTCAAAGGGTTCAGGCCTTTTGTCTTGCTAGAAAACTTCTGGTGCCCTCCTGACACTCCACGCTCTTCCTCCTGATCTTATGAACTTGGAATAAGTTCACCCCTGTGCGCACTCTGCGTTGTCTCTCTTGAGATTTCAACTTACTCAAGTTCTAAGGGTCTCGTCCCTTGTCTTCTCCAAAGTAATTATTGTACCCTCCTGGAATCTCCTGCTCAATGTACACCTTGCAGAGCTCTTACCCAAAGTGTTCAACAACTCTGGTTCTCTTTTCCTCTTCTGCAGTATCTTTTAGGGTGTTCATTAACCCTGAATTATCTCCTTGGAAATTTTCCCACAAAACTTGAAGCAGAGTTCTCTTGTGCACTCCTTGCTAAGCTGACAGAGTATTCAAAAAATTTGTTTCACTTGAGCTTCAACTTCCCAAACATCGAAGGTCTCAGTCCCTTTTCTCCTCAAAGGGATTATTGTGCACTCCTTGCACCTGCTCAAATCATTCCTTGTTGAGCTTACATAGTATTCAGTAACTTTGGTTATGCTTTCTCTGCACAAGCTTTCCTCCAAAGTATTCAGTAACTCTAAGGCTCCTTATGATATTGAGATTATTCTAGTGTTCCCACCTGGCACATTCTCCTCTGAACTCGAAGTAGAATTCAGATGCACACTCCTTGTGTTGTCCTCACAAAGTTTCAAAGCTCTGTTGTGCACTCCTTGCACAAGCCCAAAAGAACCCAAAACTCTCAAACAAAATCACACAAAGACAGGGAATTATTTCTTACTTCTGCAAATGAAATACATATATGCATCTACCAACATATCATAAATGCACATTAAACACACTCAAAGACATGCGGAAAATAAATGAACATACACAGGAAATCATATGCAGGAAAAATTGCTTTGTATTAATGGTTTAATGCTTGATTACAATATGTGTAGGTTGTACTGCAACAATGTCTCAACGCTTCTTCTGCTCGGCTTACAATGATTTTCAATCTAACTTCAACAATGTTCATGAACCTCTACTGGGCGTATCTTGTTTTTCTTTATACAAGAGGGAGCTCGACAAGCTTTCCCTCCAAGCTACCTTAGTGTTATCACTTTGCAATTAAAACACCTAGCTACTAAGGACTATTACAATGAATGAATCTTGAGATCTTAATCAGATTCAGCTCAACTCACTGTCAGCCAATTTAAGGCGACCCTATCTATAGCCTGTACAAAGGAAACAAATTTCTTTATTCAATCCTTAAAACAATTAATTACAATTAAATTACATTAAAATTTTAAATTTTAGGGGCAAATTGAGAGGGTTGGCACCTCTCCTCTTCTTGAATGTGCGCTGATGAGATCGAATGTTGGTACATTACTGAGGTGGAAATATGCTCCTGCATCATACTCCACTGCTGGGAAAATCATGAGCTCCTATGTTATGTTGTTGAAATCCACGTGGATCCCAAACTTCTCTTTGGAGCTATCCATCTTCTCCTTTGTTATGTTGTTTTTGTTTTTGTCCTGTTGCTCTTGCATGATCTCCTATGTTCAGCTTTCTCCTGCTGACAGTCTCCTCTGTTGACTTCAACATCAACTCTCTTATCTCCTCTATCACCTTTTCGAGCTTGTATAATGGTTGGCTCTCTCTTGGCAGTCTGCTTTGTTGCATCTCCTCCTCCTGATCAAAGGGTAGATCATACTGATCTCCCATGATGATTTCACCTTCCATGGCACTAGATTTCCACTCCACTGCAGGCTCAAATTATGTAGCCTCCTCACTGAGTTTCTCCTCAACCATCTCCCTTGACATATTAGCTTTTTCATCTCCTCTACTTCTGGTTACGCTGGTGCTACTCCAACAATTTCCAGCTGCTCCTTAGGCTGGAATTTTTCTTTACTCTGCATGAATGTCTCCTTGGGGCAGTCACCTTCTATGTTTGGATGGCATAGCCAATCCTCCAACATCCTCAATTCCTTCTCCCATTGAGTGAACATCTTAACCTAATGCTCCTCATATTTCTCCATTTGGGCAGATGTCAATTTCTGCTCAATCTCCTCCTCTATGACAGTCTACATTGGTTGTCCTTTCTCTATTGTTGCACTTGCAACACACATGCTAGACTCTACTCGGCTTCCTGGCAGGAATATTCCAATTCCCCGAATGACCATAATTTAATTTTGATCCTCCTCTTTCAGGGTTGAATTTTTTAACTTCTCATCATTTTTATTCATGCGATATGCAACCCCACATGAACTCTTATGCTCATGAGGAATATCTCTGACCTCTTGTTCTTCTCCTGCCAACACTCCTTGCTAACCTGAACTCATCTCTGATCTCCTGATACTTTCATATAGTCTCATATCATTTCCCTTGCCCACCCAGAAATCTAGGATTTCTCCTCTAGCCTCTTGGCAAATTATGAGATCTTCAACATATCTCTCTTCATTTCCCACCAGACAATTCAAATTTTCACTCCTGCCCTCCTAGCATCTCATGAGATATCTAAATGATCTCTTCTCCTCCTCATCACTGAGGTTCTCAAACTACCTCAGCCACCTCCTCAGTACTTGTTTCTACCTCTTGGTAAACAACTGTTGGATAGGCCACCTTACTCTCCTCCTCAAGGGACACTCATACCTCTAGCCTCCTTGTGCTCCTTGATGCATCTTCAACATCAACTTCTCCATTTATGATCTTGTCTCCTAGAGCTCTTTATCAATCTGTGCTTTGTGTAACTACTGGCAGTCTTTTCCTCAACCTCGCCCCTGTCCTTCAGTAGCCATCTCCACCTTCTGCCTCAAAGAACATGACTGATTCTTCTGGCTTAGCCCACTTGGTTGTTTTCTATCTACTCTGCAAATGAGAGCACCTCCAGCTTTCTCCTACAACCCGCCAGGTTGTCTACTGACTATTGCACACTTGCAAACAATCCTTTAAATAGCATTAACACTCTGCCTTCTCCCTTTTCCTGTTGTCTGCAAGAAAAAACATGCTCTGATACCACTTGATGCTATCAGGAAGAGATTTTCCAAGGCTTTGATACCACTTGATGGTATCAGACTAAAACCCTCTTTCAAACAGAGCACAATTCGTGGCTCTAATACCACCTGATACATACCCCCTTTTCCTCTCGGGGCTACTTGAACTCCCGGTCTAGGATCATTCAAGAACTGGAGTTAGATTGACTCTTGGGCTCTTGTTGAGCCCCAAAACCTTTTCCACAAGCCTTTGTTTTCTTCCTTGTGTTGGAAACAACAAATGGGGATCCTCAACCCTTCACAGAGTCCTTCTAGGACACCCTATGCTAATCAATGGGAAAATCTAATGATAACCAAGGAATTCAAGACTTTCTTACTTCACCTGATGCACGCCTGTGCTAACTCAAACCTCTTGGGTGATTTCTCTAATCCTATGTGCCCTCAAATTCATCTTTCAGTCTCTAGCCCTTTTTTCCCCGGCGACGATAGCATATGACCGCGGGCCATGAACAGGCGTTAAGCCTTTGACCTTCAAGCTCTTGGCACCCAACACTTACTTCAAGCATCGAAGTGTTATGTCGTCGAACTCACGAGATTTCTCCACGTGTCCACCTCCGAATCAACAGTCAGGATGAGTTCTTGCCTCCAGGATTCGGTTGAATTCCAGTCAACGCTCCCCCTTCTCCCTTTCTTTCAGAGTATTAAACCTCCAAACTCCACGATCTTGTGGCGCATGTTCGCAGTGGATCAACGACCATGATCTTTTTGGCCCTTCAGGACTTCAACGATCCCGCTCCTTCACAATCCTCCTTTCTCCTGAAATTTCCCCCTGTCAAATCCTTCTTCCTACTGACACATGTCATGTAGATCGATGACCTAGATCCGTCGAGAAACGGACGACTCAGATCTCTTTGGGGCTTCTCAATGCACACCTTGCAGAGCTCTTACCTAGAGTTTTCAGCAACTCTGGTTCTGTGTTCCTCTTCTGCACTATCTTTCAAGGTGTTTAGTAACTCACAATTATCTCCCTAGCAATCTTCCCACAAAACTTGAAGTAGAGTTATCATGTGCACTCCTTGCACTCGCTCAAAGAACTCCTTGTTGAGCTGACAGAGTATTCAAAAACTTTGTTTCACCTAAGCTTCAAATTCCCAAAGCTCAAAGGCCTCGGTCCCTTTTCTCCTCAAAGGGATTCTCGTACACTCCTTGCATCTACTCAAAACACTCCTTGTTGAGCTTACATTGTATTCAGTAACTCTGGTTGTGCTTTCTTTGCACAAGCTTTCCTCTAGAGTATTCAGTAACTCTGAAGCTCCTTATGATATTGATATTATTCTGGTGTGCCCTCCTGGCACGTTCTCCTCTAAACTCGAAGTAGAATTCAGATGCACACTCCTTGCGCTAGCCTCATAGATTTTCAACGCTCTGATGTGCACTCCTTGCACAAGCCCAAAATAACCTAGAACTCTCAAACAAACTTACACAAAGACAAGAAATTTTGTCTTACTTCTGCAAATGAAATACATATATGCATCTACCATCATATCATAAACGCACAGTAAACACAATCAAAGACATGCGGAAAATAAATGAACATACACTGGAAATCAGATGCAAGAAAAACTGCTTTGTATTAATGTTTGAATGCTTGATTACAATATGTGCAGGATGGACTACAACAGAGTCTCGACGCTTCTTCTCCTCGGCTTACACTGATTTTCAATCTAACTTCAACAATGTTCAACAGCCTCTACTGGGCATATCTTACAATTCTTTATACAAGAGGGATCTCAACAAGCTTTCCCTGAAAGCTACCTTAGTGCTATGCAATTAAAACTCCTAGATACTAAGGACTATTACAATGAATGAATCTCCAGATCCAAGTCGGATTCAACTCAACTTGTTGAATTTAAGGCGACTCTATCTACATCATGTACAAAGGCAACGGCTTGCTTTACTCAATCCTTACAACAATTAATTACAATTAAATTGCATTGAAATTTTAAATTTTAGGGGAAAAATGAGAGGGTTGGCACCTCTCCTCTTCTTGAATGCACGTTGATGTGTTGGAATGCTGGCGCATTGCTGAGGTGGAAAGATTATCTCGCATCAAGAAAGAGAAAACCTTATCAGAAGTATCTCTCTCTATTTTCTCACGTCCTTGTTTGTCCTTGCTTTCTTCCTTTTATATCTTCAAAAAGTAGTTCAAATGGTTCAACTACCTTTTGTTATAAAGTTAAACAACTTTAATTAGGATAAGACAACTTTATTTTATAATAAGGGTAAATAATAATTAATAAGTGGGGCCACCATATGTCTTTTATTTCTTTTATTTCCAAGTTTTCCCTTGTAACTCCATACTTTACTCAAATATATATATATATATATATATATATATATATATATATATAT
>ML810872.1:167607-203987 GCA_009831015.1 Picea engelmannii
CGATCTTTCTTCTAGTGCTGATATCTTAGGGTTGAATCTCATAGGAAGAGATCTTAGTACCTTTTGAACAATTACAGATTCTTCGATTTCTTCTCCCAATCCTATGATTGCATTCATTGTTTCATCGACTTGTAAGAAGTAGGTTGCGATCTCTTCATCTTCCTTCATTTTTAGTTGTTCAAACTGACCTCTGTAGGTTTGAAGCTTTGCTTCTTTGACTTTTGAATCTCCTTCATAAATATTTTGAAGCTTGTCTCAAATCTCTTTAGTATATTTACAATGTGCAACTTTAGTGAATACTGTATCACTGAGACCATTCAAAAGTGCATTTATGGCTTTGTAATTATTCTCACCGAGTTTCATTGCTTTGTCATTTATTGGTGGAACTGTTGGTGCTGTGTATCCATCTACAATTGATTTCCAAACTTGAAATCCCTGTGCCTGTATATATGTCTTCATCCTTATGCTCCAAAAAGCATACTTTTGTCCATCAAACGGTGGTATTCCATTTTTATATGAGTTAGTACTCTCCATGATCTACCTTTCAGTGGTTAAACTGATTTCTGAAGGAACCTGCTCTGATACCAATTGTTGGATTACTGAGAGGGGGGGTGAATCAGTAATAACGTAATTATAATCCTTTTTCTTCAAATTTATATCAATGTAGAATTATTATTCAATAATGAGCAGTAAGAAATAAACAATCACACACATACACAGTACACCGGTGTTTTACGTGGAAACTCAAATCGGGAGAAAACCACAGAATGGTTTTTCTTATATGTCTGGAAGAATTACATTCATTGGAAGCACCAACTTCCTTTATTTTCTAGTTGCAACTGGAAGGAGGCTCCAACCCCCTAGTTTCTCAAGCTACAACCTGAGGGAAGCTCCAACTCCCCAATTCTCTGGCTACAACCACCCGTCCTTGCCTCGTCCTACCACCCTAAAGTAGAAGTAGAATGATGGAACCACTATCACACTATCACTGTGAGATATACCATTGTAAGCCTGTACCAATAAATTTAAACCATGCATCAACCTGTACCTCAACCTGTAATCAACCTGTACCATAAACAAGTGCATCAACCATGCACCAACATGTAATCAACCTGTACCATAAACAAGTGCATCCAACCATGTACCAAGTATGGACCAATCATGTTTCAACTACTCATCAACTATGACTCATCAATATGTATCAACATCATCAACTATACACCTCATGTATGTACGTCAACTCATCAACTACTTGTCTCAACCATGTACGCAACATGTACCACAACCAAAAGCCCTCATCAATTTCGTCATCCAAATCTAATTTGTAGCTCTATAATAGAACTGGTGTATATGATCACATTCTTGCAAACCTTCCTTAACTTTAAAAACAAGAGACTAGCATTTTCATCAAACTTTTATTTAGTCTCACATGCTTAGTTTTCGATTAGTCAACAACCGTAACTTGAAGTAATCATAAATTTGAAACTGTAATGTATAAAGATATGAAAATGATACACAATGTTCTTCAATTTTTTTTATTGAATTCCTCCAAGTGTCACTACTTGGAACCTCTCATAAAAGGAGTTATAGCAAAAATGACATACCTTTCTGAATTCTGGATTATTCTAGAGAGCAACCTTGTAGAGCGTTCCCCGCACAAAATGTTTGATTAATTGATATGAAACTGTTACACAGCATACTACAGACTATCCCCTAACCAACACATTTTGTCTCACTGAATTTGGATCTTTTATGAAGAAGTTATGACGTTTTTACCCAAAACACCTGATTTTGACTAGTTTCAGGACTGGCCACAAACCCCATTTTCCACGGAGTGTAACTCCCAAAATACAACAACCCAAAAGCTTAATTTTTTACCACAAATACTTGGATATGTTTTCTCACTTTCATATCAATTTCACGGTCTGAATCATTATATAAAAAAAAGTTATAGTGAAAATGGTGAGATGACCTGTAAATAACATACCTTAGAAAGCACCATCAAAAGAATTTATCATTCCTTGCATTTCGACCTTCTTTTCTTCACCTTCACTTAGAATTCCAGTTTATATATCCTTGGTTACCTCAGACACATATATATATTCAATATGCTCAAGTTTGATTCAAATGAGAGAGCCTTGCCTCTTATTTATACTCTCCAAGTAGCTTCCTTAAAAACATCTTCTAGGTCACTTGACCCACTTTCCTTATTTTAGGGTTGGGTCCACTTCTAATTTCTTCATTAAATTTATTATTGAAATAATTTATTTTGTTTTCACTTTGAATTATAATATACACTCATCACTTCACTTTATTATTTACCTTTTAAAATCTCTTAAACCACTTTGACTACTTTGACCTTTTGGGGCTTCTAGATGACATATGAGGGTCCTCCAACTTCGTAAGGCCATAACTCTCAAACCGTGAGGAGTTATGTGGCGTTCTACATACCACCAGAAATGGAATGACATGTAATATCCATATAGAATATTATTATCTGAAAATATATCATAAATCATACCGTTACCCATCAAACAAACTTGGGTCCATTACCCAAACCTGGGTTCTCCAACTTCTCATGGCCATAACTCTCTAACTGTGAGGAATTATGTGATGTTCCACATACCACTAGAAATGACATGACAAGCACTATCCATCTAGGTTATTTTCACTAACAAATTCACTTTCATTCATCTCATTATTCCACAATTAAGCATGGGTTCTCTTACAACTGATATATGATGAACCTCGCGGAGAAGACCCTAGAGTGGTTGTTAGAACCAGAGGAGGTGTTTCTATAGGAGAAGACAGACTGACCCAAGGGAAGGTTATAGAAGACTCAGGAATCAGGAAAGCTACAAAGAAGACACAAATGTTTGATTCAAAGAAAGAAAGACAAATGTTTGAGGATGCAAGAAAACAATTCAGAGGAGACCAAGGTTCCTCATCGAAGACAAGACCAGAAGTGAGAGAATATGGAATGCCTCTGGAATTTGATCAGTCTGCTTCGCCAAAAGAAGGAAAAGAGGTAAGAAATCTCATGGAATTTCTATATACTTGTGTTAAGTTGATTTGGGATGAAAGAATTGTACAAGAACTACAAACTTTAATCAGACAATATGAGCTAGGAAATATAGATCCCTTACTGAATAGGGCAGTACATCAAGTCGAAAATAAGAGAATGACCAATAAGGAATTACATTTGAATGGTAAAATACGAGAGTATGAGATAGACTATGTGGTTCTCGACTTAGGGTTGAAGGTCAATGTCATGACGAAGCAAACCTGGGCACTGATGGAAAAACCGAAATTGATCTATTCCCATAACAGGCTCAGGATGGCCAATCAGCAAGTTGTCATCCCCTTTGGATGATTGGAGCATGTCCCTATGGACATCGACGGAGTAAGAACATTTTCATATTTTGAGGTAACCAAGATAGTTGATGATAGTTGTCCTTACCCTACGTTGTTAGGAATTGATTGGGCTTTCAATAATTCCACTGTGGTTGATTTGAAGAAAAGACATATGACTTTTGAAAGAGATGACCTTAGGGTCATTACACCTTTAGATCCAAATGAAGGTTAGCGATACACATAACCTATCAGAGAAGAATACCATGCATATAAACTAGAAAACATATATAATCTAACAGCCAAACAACAGGATTACATTAATCCTACGGCCGATGGAAACATAAGCTGGCGAAGTGACAACGCATGTTCATCGGGCTCAGAAGAAGCACTAGAGAACTGGAAGAATAAGATGTACGAAGTATCTACAAGAAGATGTGCTAGATTAACCAGAGAAGTCCATTGGATCAGCACAACAGTAAGTAACTTACCCACCTTTGATGATCTAAATCCTTTAGAAACCTTCTTGTCGGACTTTGAAGAAAATGTACCAATGCAACAAATATTGTTGGAGATGGATGAGGCCCTGAAAGAAACCCCCGCAAGATGGTGGGGGACACACAAAAACAGCATTGCAGACTGGGTACAATGTCATACCCTAATGACAACGCAATTCTCAGCACAAGTAGAAGGCTACGAAGTTCGGTACACAGGTCGAAGTTGTCCAAAGGACCATGTGCGAAGTTGTGAGAAAGCCTGGAGCAACGTTCCTCAAGAACAGTGGGTGCACAAATTCATTAACACGTTGGACACGACACCTATCAACCGGTACCTTCAAGTAAAGTTGCGCCTCATCACTACAGATTGGATAGGTATGACTCAAAATTTTATAAGCACCTTCTTATTTGGAAGTCAATATCCTTCAGTAGATCAAGAATTACAGATTGTGAGACAAAAGTATTCGAGGAGGCATCTAGCCTTCCTTTGGAACAAGAAGAGGATGAATGGACTGCGCCTCCCCAGAAACTACAACGTTGTTACAACATCAATGTTGATGAAGACGATGATCTGAGGAAGGTGAACATCGCAGAAACAAAAGGCCAAAGAGATGTGGAAGGACCAGGAGTTGAGTTACCATTCATTAGACAACCAATCAATATTAAGAAGGTCAATATTGGAACAGAACAGACCCCGAAGCTTGCTAATATTGGAGATTATCGGGATGCAAAACTACTGCACGAATATCAGGACTTGTTTCCAACCAAGTTCACTGATATGAAGGGCAGTAAAGGGCCTATGGGAGAGATGAGGATTCATTTAAAGCTAGATGCAAGACCAGTCAAACAGAGACCTTACAGATTGAACCCTAAATATAAGGAGAAAGTGAAGATTGAGCTTGACAGAATGATGGAAGCAGGGATTATAGAACCTATCGAAGAGTCGGAATGGATTAGCCCTATGGTTATGTAAGACAAGAAGACGGGAGAGATCGAGATATGCGTAGATATCAGGAAGTTGAATGATGCTTGTTTGCATGACCTCTTCCCTACACCATTTATTGATGAAGTGTTAGATAATGTGGGAGGCCAAGAGGTATATTCTTTTACAGATGGATTTTCAAGATACCATCAGATACGGATTGCCAAGGAAGATCTCCATAATACCACATTTGCAACAGAATGGGGATCCTACCAATATAAAGTGATGCCCTTTGGATTGAATAATTCCCCATCCATCTTTTTCGGGGTGGTGGTCGAAGCATTCAAGGAATTTCTGCATAAATTTCTAGAAGCATATTTTGATGATTGGATTGTTTTCAGTTTATTAAAAAATCATATTGAATGTCTAAGGCTAATGTTGGATAAATGCAAGCAGTGTCAAATTGTGTTAAACCTGAAGAAATGCATCTTCTTTTCACCATTTGGAGTGATGTTAGGTCATATTGTATGCAAGCAAGGGTTGTTGGTAGACCCATCCAAAATTTCCATTATAGTTGATCTACCCCCTCCTACTTCAGTCAAGCAATTGTGCACTACGCTGGGACACACAGGATACTACAGGAAGTTCATTAAAGGATATGCTAAGATCACAACACCCATGGAGAAAGTGTTGAATAAGGATTTTCAGTTTAGTTGGACAGAAGAATGCCAACAGAGCTTCGACACACTGAAAAAGAAAATTCTTACTGTGCCTATTATGGTTTTTCCAAATTGGAGCAAGGAGTTTCATGTGCATGCTGATGCATCTTCCATCGCTTTAGGAGCAGTCTTAGAACAACCTAGAGAAGGAGATATCAACCACCTGTTATATTTTTATAGTAGGAAGCCATCAACCACTAAGATCAATTACACCACCACTGAGCGAGAAGGGTTAGCCATGGTGTATGCGCTACAAAAATTTCGCCACTACTTGTTGGGAGGACACTTTAAAATGTTTATTGATCACTCCGCGTTGAAATACCTAGTCAACAAGCTAGTGTTGGGGGGAAGGATATGCAGATGGTTTCTGCTATTTCATGAATATGACTTTGAGATCGTAGTTAATCCAGGAAGAATGAACAAAGGTCCTGGCCACTTGTCAAGGTTGGAACATGGCGAAGAACCAACCAATTTGGAGGATGCACTACCATATGCACAGTTATTGGCCATTAGAAATATCGATGACCACTTCACAGAGATAGTCTAGTTCCTATCAACAGGAATGGCACCTAGTGAGTATACAATTCCTCAGAAGAAACGGCTAGTAGTGCACGCTGCAGACTTCTCACTTGTAGATGGACATCTATATAAGATGGGACCTGATGAGATATTGAGAAGGTGTGTTATGGAGTTAGAGCGACCATTGATCCTCACAGAAGCTCATGGAGGCATCGCAAGAGGACATTACACAGGAAAAGAAACTGCGCAGAAGGTTCTTAGAGCTGGCCTTTGGTGGCCTACCTTACACAGAGATGTTAAATACTATTCCAGAGCCTGTGACATATTCCAAAGAGTTGGGAAACCATCCAAAAGAGATGAAATTCCATTAACACCACAGTTGACCCTACAAGCATTCGATAAATGGGCCATTAACTTTGTTGGACCTATAAACCCACCAGGAAAGCATACATGAGCAAGGTACATAATTACATCAATAGAATACTTGACCAGATGAGATGAAGCAAGAGAAGTTAAGGACTGTAGTGCAACTACAACTGCGTGCTTTATATTTGATGACATCATAACCAGGTTTGGATGCCCAAAGATCCTTATGAGTGATCAAGGCACACATTTCATAAATAAGATAGTTGAAGCCTTGACTAAGGAATTTGCAGTCCACCATTAGAAGAGCACACCATACCATCCACAAGAAAATGGGACAGTTGAAGCATTCAACAATATTTTGGAGACAACACTAAGCAAGATTTGCAGTGTGAACAGGGACGACTAGGATTTACGAGTACCAGCAGTATTATGGTCCTATAGAACAACTTGCAAGAAGCTAACAATGCAGACAAATTTTAAGTTGGTATATGGTCTTGAAGCTATTGTTCCAATGGAATATTTGGTACCAAGCCTAAGAATTGTTGCCTTTACAGATATGGATGACACTGGAGTTGTTCAAGAAAGGCTTGCACAGTTGGTCGAATTAGAGGAAGAAAGATTTATTGCAGGATTTCATCAACAAGTTCAGAAGGAAAGAGAGAAGGCCTATCATGGCAGGCACATCAAGAAGAAGGCATTTAAACAAGGTGATATAGTATGGATATATGACAAAAGTTCAGCAAACATCCTGGGAAGTTCAGAACGCATTGGCTAGGACCATACGAGATCACTTATGTTATAGAAGGAGGTGTTGTGCAATTGAAGACTCTGAATGGAGAATGGAAGGAAGGATTAGTGAATGGGAGCCAGTTAAAATTGTACTATGACAACCAGTTTCCCCACATATATCAGTAAATGCAAGAGGAAAAGGGTCTAGCTACTAGGTGTAGTTGAAACTGGGTACTAGACACAGAAAATACAGTCTGCACACGGAAGGAGAGGAGGCATCGAACTGAAAGAAGAGGTTGCAATGCGCAGTCTGAAGTCGATGTAAAATAGGACGTTGAGATCTGAAGTGCCTCGGGACAAGTCACAGGTGAGTGTTCGGGTCCTATTGGCCCTTGGTTATGGAAGTACATGAATATCAAGGAAGAAAAGGGAGAATGTGAACTTCACGGAAGACACAGTGACTATTATTGGGTCGAAGTGAGCAAAGAGCAAAAAAGGCGGAGTGAAGTACGAGAAAAAAAATTGTTGGACGAGGAGATCGAGGATGACATATCAGCAAGAAAGAAGGATATTGGACAACTCAGCAAGAATAAAAATCCACCATTAGATGCTTTGGATCACCACGCAAAAAAGGAAGGAAAGTCAGGCTGGAAAATCCCTGAAAACACGAGTCAAGTTGACCTAGGGTTTTAGACACCTAGGGTTTTGGTATCTAGGGTTTTGGACACCTAGGTTTCAGCCTAAGGATGTTGGTGAGCTATTTTAATGTATAAATAAAGGTCAAGAGGACCTAGGATGGGTTTTCGTCGTTCCTATTGTTGAATCTAGTTGTTGTTCATTCGTTGGTGTTGGTATGTAATGAGGGATTATTGTTGTGTAAGAGAGAAGTGATAAGTGTGAGAGCCTTATGGTATTGTAAGATCTTCAACTGGGTGTGAATATTGACCTTGTAGCTGGGTGTGCAGGGAGGGGAGAGAAAGAGAGGAGAAGAGAGAAGATCTACTAGCTAAGAGCGTAGACAAGAACTGTATGCTTCATCTTAATACATTATAAAGCACAGTTCTGTGGGTGTAGCCCTAGAGAGAGGGTGAACCACGTATATTTTGTGTTGTGTGTGATTGGTCTTTTGTCTCTATCATTGATATATTGTAATTGAATTACTATGTTAGATCTGATAAATAGGTGTGCGGAGTAGATCCAAGCTGATAAGTGATATATGAATGTTGTGTTGTTCTTGTATTAGATCCACTTGATATTCTCCTTGGTTGCATACATCTTTGTCCTCTAGCCTCCCCATAACTGCTTCGGGTGAGAATTCATATGCTTCACAGGTGTTTCCTAAAGGGCCAATAGTTAGGGCTTGTTGGTGCGCTCTTGGAGCTAAACCCTGGGTCTGCCCCTGTGCCAAGAGGCCTCCTGTTCCCACCAAGCTTCCTTCAAATATTCCAAAATTCGAGGGTGAGACTGGTGAAGATCTTGGTGATCACATCACTACTTTCCATCTTTGCTGCTCTTCCAATTCCCTTAATGAAAATTCTATTCGTTTGAGATTGTTTCAATGCACCCTCACAGGGGTTGCAGTGGCATGGTACATAGAGCTACCAGGGGGTACGTATGGGAATTTTAATCATATGGTTCTAGTTTTCCTCAACCACTTCCAATTGTTGATTTGTTACAATGCCGACATAGAACTTCTATCGACCCTCTTCCAGGACAAAGCCACCCATATATCGGATCACATCTAAGAGTTTCGTAGGCAGAAGAAGTTGATCAAAGCCTACATTCCTCAAGATTTCCTACTGGAATGGTTTCTTAAGTCTTTACTGCCTTTTATTTTGAAGGATTTCTCTACATCTGGGGTAACATCTAAAGAGGAAGAAATTTTCAAATCCCAACAGTTAAATCTCATATATGCTTAGTCTAAGATGTTGTATGAAATTCTTCCTGATGCACCGAGGTCAAACTACGACCCTAGGAAGAAGCTTGAGCCTCATGTCGATGGCATTACAGGCTCTGAAAATGTTAAATCTACAGACTTGGTGACAAGATAGTTGAAAGAGTTGTCTCTAAGCCAGCCTGTAGGAGAACAAGCTTCGTCTGTGTCCTCCATTCCCACTCAGTCGGCAGATGTACATTATGTGCAGTCGTCAACCAACCCGAATGGTAATGAGCAACGAGGAGGGAATAAAAGGAAAGGACGTAGTAATAATCGTAAGGGTGGGAGGAATAATGATAATAAACCCAAGGAAAACAACAACAATGATAGATTGAAGGTTAATGTTGGTGAGGGAAAGAGAGACAAGCATAAGGTGAAATTCTCTTGTAATCTTTGTACTGATGATCACCTTACCCACTTGTGCCCCAAACTCGAGGAAGTTGTGAGGATTTTATCTCTACCTCCCGTTGTGTTGACAAATACTTTTTTGCATAATCAACACATGGCCTCGAGCTCCTCTAATGTTGTAAATGTGGTGAGTGGTAGTCAAAACCCACCAACGCAGGACAATGACCATCTATGCATAATAATGATCAAGTCTCATATTATTGTAGCCACTCGGTCTCACGATTACAGTTATTCACATGCTTTTCCAAGTCTAGAGTCTCCCCCTTCTCCTAAGATTCCTTTATATATCGAAAATCCAGAGCCTCTACTTCATATTTCGAAAGGAGTACTCAAACGCTATACCCAAAACCCTAATGCTATAGCTTTTCAAAACTACTCTATTGTTGAGAATCTGGTCAAACCCTTTGCGTGATGTCGGCTTTGTAGGTACTATAGATGTGTCCTTCACAGAGGAATGCTTTGTTATATGCATTCAGAGATCTATACCCATGTGGCTCTAAGGTTATCAATTTTGACATCACGGATGTGAAGCCTTGCTTGCCTTACCCCGTGGAATTTCAAATCCATGTGGATTACTCAAAGTATACCATAAAACATATTTTTATTGATGAAGGCGTTGCAACGTGTGTGATGTCCCTAACCTATTTGAAATCCATTGGCTCTCTAACCCTCTCCCAATATCTGGCCATGTTTACCGCATTTGATGGTCATTATTTCTATCCCCACAGTATTCTTCCTACCTTTCCGGTCCAGTTAGGTGGGAAGACAGTGGAGGTGGATGTCGAGGTGGTTGATGTGCCCCTTGACTATAACTTATTACTAGGGTGCAACTGGACTTATGCTATGACTGCAGTAGTATCGTCTATTTTATGTACTTTTTTTTTCCTCATGATGGGGAAATCGTGACGATCGATTAGTTGTCCTTTGCGCATGCTATCCCCAATGCATCAGTTGGACCTTCGATCCCCGTGATCGACAATTCTCAGTCGAAAACTGAGGATATTGGTGTTGAAATGTATTCCTCCCTTATGGGTAATTTGATTATGTGGCACCAATTCATCATATCTATGCCATTTCTAGTAGGTCTTCTTCGTCAATGAGGTTCATTCCTTTCTGCACTTTGTATTTTAACGATCCTTGGACCCTACCTTCCTCGACCTTGTCTTGTGAAGATCAGTCACATATTGGAATGGAGATGCCATTTTTGGCGACATAGATAGCGTATTAGGTTGTTCTAGACTCTATTGTCGACCCAGATCCTATCTCCTTGCAGACGGACGAGGAGGATCCTGTTCTTCAGCCCATATGGGCCACTTCATCGTCTTGCTCACATTATTGCCTCGATGATACTTTACCTTCGAATGAAGCAATCATAGAGGCCATGAATGGTTCTGATAGGCCTTGGGATGACATGAATCATCTCTCTTACTTACTCCCAGAGCTTGTTAGGATCGAACAAGACTATTTTAGATCTACCTTGAGTGAGATAGTCGATCACGTCGTAGTTCCGCTTGATACGCATGAAATTTATGCCAAAGGAAACATGGTGAGTATTTCTCCTACCATCACGATCAATATCTCTCATATTCCTGGTAAAATTGAAAATGTATATATCGGTGCAGATTGTTTGCCTAAGTAAATTCAGATCTACACCGAGCTCTTGAAGGAATTTCGTGATGTATTCGCTTGGTCATATGAAGAGATGTCAGGAATTGACCCTCGCATTGTTGAAAATGAGATTAAAACCTACCCGAATACTAAACTCGTTCGACAACGACTTAGAGTTCTTAATCCTTGGAAGGACCCTACTATTAAGGCAGAGGTGGAGAAACTGCTTAATGCAGGCTTTATCTACTCGGTTCCCTGGACTGAATGGATATCAAACCTCATTCTTGTGAATCAGAAGCAAGGAACCATCCATGTGTGTATGGATTTTTGAGACCTGAATAAGGCATGTCCTAAAGATAACTTTTTGACACCTTTCATTGATCAAATTCTCGATGAGTGTGTGAGAAGCGAGGTTTTTTATTTTATGGACGGATTGTCAGGATACAACCAAATTCAAATTAAACCCAAGGATCAACATAAGACGACATTTATTTTTCCTTGGGGTACTTTCGCATACCATAAAATTCCTTTTGGCCTTAAAAACACCGGAGCAACCTTCCAACGAGCCATGAACTTCATTTTTCACGATCTCAAGCATATAGTCAAAGCCTACCTTGATGATCTTGTTGGTCACTCTTGCAAGAGAGTGGATCACTATACCCACCTTCGGCTAATTTTGAGAGATGTCACTATTATCGCATCTGTTTAAACCATCATAAGTGCATCTTTTGCGTTATTTCGGGTCGTCTTTTAGGATTCTTAGTCTCTGATATTGGGATCATGGTGGATCCTTTAAAGGTTGAGGCAATACTTTGATTGCCTCCCCCATGCAACATTCGTTAGCTTCAAGGTTTACAGGGGAAATCTAACTTCTTACGTCGGTTTATAGTAAACTATGCCAATATTACTAAGGGTTTCATGCGTCTCTTGAAAAAGTACACTCTGTTTATATGGGGTGATCGAGCCCATGAATCCTTCGATGCTCTTAAGAAAGCCTTGGTATCGATGCCTATGTTAAATCCTTCGGACTATAATAGAGATTACTTTCTTTATATCGTCGCGTTCGAAGGGAAGATTGGTATGGATTTAGTTCAGTAGAATGATGAGCTCCATGCACACGTCGTTTACTATCTTAGTCAAAACTTATTCGGCCTTGAACTCAAGTACTCTCATGTTGAGAATCTATCTTTGGCTGCCATACACGCAGTTCAAATATTACAACACTTTATATTGCTTTGGAAAACTATCGTAGTTGTTGAAGTCAATCCATTTCAATATGTCCTTACTAGGTGTATCATAGGGGGGAAATATAATAAATGGATTGTCATCTTGCAAGACTTTGATCTCAATTTTGCTTCAACAAAATACAAGAAATCTCTAGTTTTTGCCGAGTTAATATCAGACTTCCCTCGATTAGATGAGGACGTTATTCATGTAGATTCATTCATGGATGAACACATTTTCCTTATCTCGTCATCAGACCCCCGGTACAAAGACATTTTGATCTATCTTCAAACCTTGAAGTTCTCTCAGGATCTTTCGAGAGACAATCGACAACATATACGATATCAAACTAAGAACTACCTTATCATCGACAACAATTTGTATCACTAAGGTGTAGATAATATCTTGCGTCGTTGCTTGACTCATAAGGAGGTCGAGTATGTTCTTAATGATTGTCATAGTGGGGCTTGTGGTGGTCATCTATTTGGGCTTGTGACAACCCAAAATATATTGCGAGCCAGTTATTTCTGACCATTTACTTTTAAATATTGTGTCGAAGTGGTCAAAAAGTGTCACCCCTGTTAGGTTTTCACTTGGAAGATGTGCTTGCATCCAACCCCTCTTCACCCAATCATCACCGTCGATCCCTTCACCAAGTGGGGGGTGGATTTTGTGGATTGCAACCCAACTTCGGCTTGGGGGAATCAACATATTATCATGGTTGTCGACTACTTTACTAAGTGGGTTGAGGCCATGCCTACAATTAAATATGATGGTAAGACTGCAACTTTTTTCATGTTTAATCAAATTATGTCCCAGTTCAGAATCTCGAGAGAGATTGTCACTGATCATGGAAGTCACTTTTAGAACGAAATGATGAAATAATTAACATCAAAAGTGGGGTTTAAACATGGTCATTCTTCCCCTTATTATCCTTGGAAAATGGACAAGCAGAGGTCGTGAAGAAGTCTCTCAAGACCATTTTGCAGAAAACTATCAGCCAGAGCAAATTTGACCAGCATCTCATGTTGTACCCTTTGCTTTAGGCATACCGAACCTCAACTAAGACTTCCACTGTATTTTATTCTTTTCAGTTAGTACATGGTGTGGATTTGATCCTACCTATTGAATGTGAAATCCGTTCTCATATATTGACAGTTAAGCTCCTACGTGACACTTATGATATTGAAGAATTCCTCGTACACCTAGAGAGCCTAGATGAGCAGCATCAAGATGCCTCTATGGCTATCGAAGTGAATAAACGACGTGTCAAGGTCTAGTATGATAAATCTATATGTCCTCGATAGTACATTGAGGGTGACGTGGTCCTCTTGTATGACCAATCCAAAGAACCACTAGGGGAAGGAAAGTTCAACCCCATGTGGCACAGTCCTTATATCGTGCGACATGTCTTAGAAAAAGGATCCTATGAATTACAAGATTATGAAGGGAATATGTTGGTTGAGCCTTGAAATGAGCTCTACTTGAAAATATATTATGCTTGAGCCCCAAGCTTGGGTGTAACTCTTTGTATACTAGTGTATATTAGTGTATATATATTTTCCCCTTTTGTCATCGGCTTCCTTATTGATTTTTACCTTGGTTGGAAAATGTCAATGGAGTCTTTAGTTTACTTAGGATTCGCAAATGGTGTCAGTTTTCATACATGGAAATTAGCCTCCGTTGCTTGGGTTGTTTATTCACCCGAGGGTATGGTGTCTTTAGTTGGCGTTTGTCTAGGGCCATCAATGAATAATGTGGTTGAATATAACGTCGTTATAGAGATTTTACGCGATGTTGTTTCACATGGTATTCATTCTTTATAAGTTCACCTGGATTCCCAGTTAATAGTATGTCAGTTGAACGACAGTTACCATGTGCGACACCGTACTCTACTTCGATGATTCCTACGGGTACGACTTTTGGAACGACATTTTGATTTTATTACTTATAATCACATACCTAGAAGTTCTAATTATGTATCCGATGCATATGCTAATTATGTTTTAGATTGGCATTTTTCACATAACTAAAGTAAAGAAAACACATTCACCAATGTACACATTGTAATATAAGTAAAGTCGAAGACCAATGTTTTTATATTTAATTTTTTCCAAAAACTATGGTGTTATAGTACAAAATTGGGGCTCACACCCTAAAAATACATATACAACCAATCGATAAAGTAACCATGACATCTACGCCTGTGGTGTTGGATGTGTGTCATGATAACATACTACGTAATTTGCGAGCCACTGGAATATTCACACCCACGCACGAGGCACACCCACCACCTACCGTTGCATCGCCTCCGACAGATCCTCTACCTGAACCATGGGTATTCTATGTGTCAAATGAGATAGTTTTCCCTACACATTTTGAAGAAATCTCTTTGAGTCTCCTCCCGGTGGCTCATCCCCCCGGTGCCTCCACCGGTGTCATGGAAATCCATCCAGCCGTCATGGACCTACGCCTGTACAAAAAATCATTTTTTTTAGAATAATTCACACCATCCAAAAAAAATTGTGTCTTTTTATTCCCTTTAAAAAAACACAAAAAATGAAATATATTTGAAAAAAATTTCATACCTATGTCTCTGTAGGCGGAACCTGGTGGAAATGACATGTCTAGGTATCCTCTAAAGTCAATCCCTGCATAAGGGTAGTCCTCAAGGGCTATCACATGTCGATGCCACCAAGAGAAGAACTCATCGTTGTAGGGGGTCGGTACCCTACCATCTCCCAACCACCTCATCACCTTGGTCCACCATGACATGGTTGGATCGAGCGGCCTATGCGGAACGATCTCGACTCTAGAGCTCAATCCTTGAACCCGCTTGAAGAAAAAACTACACATGATATATGCGAACCCGAAGTTCCTCTTCCTACCATGTTTGTAGTCTGTCAACTAAATCTTCATGGTAGTCAGTAGTGAGGTGCATCAATCATACATTGTGGGTCATAAGCTCTCCACTGAGTAGAAAATCAGTGGCCTTTATTTCTGGTGCAATGAGGCTGACCCCATGATCCGTGTGAGTACAAGAATGATGATATTTAAACTCAGGTTGTTGATCTCCCGAATAGGGAGTTGGCTCCCTACTTTTTTTGTGCCTGCAACATAATGAGTGTTAATGTAGTCCTCTATGTTCATGTCACTCCAAGCTCCCTTGGATTTGAGGTTCACCACCTCACCCTGACGTGACAACCCTGTAAGAAAGTATATATCCTCGACTTCAATTCTCCATGGTTTCCCATTGAGGTTGAAAGCCTCTGTATCCAGATCCCAAAAGTTCACCATCATTTGGAGCAGCCACACTTGAGCCCTCATCCCTTTGAGATCCCAAAACTTATAAATCCGACATATTTTTAATGTTAATTGGGCCCTTGGATCTCTCTCCACTACAACATCAACTTCTTCATGCTCTCTTTCTCTCCATTCAAGTACCATACTGCAAGAAAATTCCAATTTTTGAGTCAAATTCCTTTAAAAAACCAAGTTACGGACTTGTACACAAGCTGCAGTTTACAAATTCGCGTATAAGGATTCATATACACATTTTGTTTTGATAACAGTCACGTATAGTGTTGTGTATACATGACCTGATGATCTATAGCCCGCGTACACCCTATTTCCTAATTTGCGCTTTAAAAAACTCAAAAAGTGAGACCTAATGTAAAATTATAATCCACTAGAAATGAAGAGAAGGGAAAGATTACTTACTTGGTATAGATGGTTGTAAATTTCGTCGCTCATAGCTCCCGCAATCGACACTTGAAATTCATGGGCAATTTGGTCCAAAATGCACTATTTGGGTGAAAATGTGAAATGTTATGGTAAAATTGGTTATTTTTACTATTTATAGAAAAAATTTACCCACTTTACATAGTTTTTGCTAATATTTTGGCCTAGTGGACTAATAGTGTTGTGAAAGGAGTTGGTTTTGGTGGTTTTATCCAGGGATTCTTGTGGTTTCTAGTGTCCTTTCACCCATTCGTGACTTTGGCGGGTATTATTGCTTTGACCAGCATATAGGATAGGTCTTCACTCCATCTTGCATTTTTACATTATCCTATTTCTATGATCCATATGCCTTAGGTACGAACCTATTTATTAGTGAATGGAACCTCCTTACTGCAACTAGAAGTGTCGTTATTGAATGGTAGAGACTTACCAAACATGGGTACCCTAGTTAGAACCTTTGTTCCATCTGGTTCCCATGCAGAGATTATTCCATAAAAAGTCGGGAGTCCCTTATATATCCAATAGGACTTTGTGTTTGAGCCTAAAATTCCTACTCATAAGCATGTTGACCTATACCTATGGGACTCCCATGAGTCTTTTTTAAGCTATTTTCCAACTCTCTCAAAAAGCGAAAAGATTGCCAAGTGAACTTGTCTCTTTCACACTCGTAAATTGGATTTGAAAGGATGTTTATTTGGTGTAATTTTAACCCTTTTTCAAACCAAGTAGACTAATTTCGAAAAATAAACACTCTAGTCACTAGTAGCTAGAAGAGTTCCCTTGGGTATTGTTTTATACTTTTTTGGGCCTAGGGGACTAAATTTACGAAAAAAGGACATTCTTTGGAGTTAATTTGTAATTTCATCTCATCCTCTTTCTTGTAGTAGTGAGCCTATTGTTGGTTCCCACTTTTGCGTTATAAGCCTATCATCTCAACAGTCTGCATCATCCATGCAAAGCCTTGTTTATATCCTTTGTAGTTTGAAAACATGTACCCTACGAGAAAACATTCCCCCAAGTGTCCATATCTTGCATGCACCTTATTGCATTGAGAATAGGCATGTTCCACTGCTAGAACCAGTTGTTTACTCGTGACACTCGTTTCCTCCTCTCTATCATAGCATTCATTTGTCTATGAAAAAAACAAAAACAAAAAAAGACGGGCGGGAAAAGAATATTATCTCATGTTGGCATCAGTTGTGTCTCCTTTGAACATAGCACAAACTTTTGAGTCCACTTGTCATCCAAATTTTGGTTTTAGCATGACCTTAGGAAGCTGAGCTCGTTACTTAGAGTCTACTCCTCTGACTAGTTACTCTTCCAGTCTCTATGGAGAGTTTGATTGGTGCCTCCTACATCACAAAGTTTCATCATTGAGTCTATGTTTCCATAGTCCTCCATATGTCTCATGCTCTTGTTCAAAGGATGTCAATAAGCATGTGTCAACCATTTCTTAGAACTATTGACTTTGCATGTCGGTCATACCCTCAGTGTGTCTCATAGTTACATGAATTTGTAGTCCTACTGTGCACCCTGGTCCTACTTTCCTTATAGGTAGGTAACCTTGAACCCAATAGTCTACATCTCCTCATTAGTTCCCTTGTGTTCAGTGGCAATAAATATATTCACACATTGGGATTCATGCAGTATCTTGGATGTCATTATCATTATTGGTGGTTTCCTCACCTTTTTCGGCAATTTTCCTTATTGGTTGTTATTCATAGAGTCTTTTTCATGCACTTCTTGCATCTGGTGCATGTGAAAGACGCACAAGGTCGTTGGTTCGTGAACATGTTCTTCGTCTGAGTTCCTCCAAATCATCAAGCTACTGCTTTGTACCTCATGTTGACTGATGAGATATGCCTTAATGCTCTCCTTTCATCGGTTCCCCTTCCATCGACTTCAACTCATCTATTATGGAAAAGAGACCTAGAGTCCTATGAGTTTCTAGAGGCTTGCAGTCATTAGTGGAAGGTTCTCTCGCCATCGATAGTTTGGAATATATCAATGTCTCATGATCAATGGATTCTTCAAGTGTTCGACCTCAACTCCTTTATTCACACTTGTAAGAATGTACTTGGTGCCTTTATACCTACTTTAATTATCGGTAGGTTGTCTCGCGTTTGTTAATGGTATACCTCAATGATCGGTAATCAAACGAAGTCTCATTGTGTTTGAACTCAACTCCTTTATTCACATGATGTATACTTTCACCTTTGGCGGATCGTGTATAAGACTTGAAGACATCAGTTCATAGTTGTAGTTTTCCTAAGTTGTTGCTATCATTCATCGGACCAGTACCTATATGACTTCAGTGATCATGGGAGATCATATTGTACTCCATTGTATACAGATATCTTCAGATTGATTTTGAGACTGGTTTTCACTAGGCCTTGTTCGTGACTATGACAGCCTTTGGCATGTATCTACTTTGTATTGCATATTCATGACCATGAACAAATGTTTGGTATATTTCCACATGGATCTACAGTGTAATTCAAATTGGAAGCCATGTGTACAAAGTCATTATAGATTGTAATATTCTTATGAGCAACTAGTTCTTCCAACTGGGTCTTCATTACTCCACTTCTCGGAATTATAATGTATTTTGGCCATCACAGATACTCCTCTAACCTCACACATTAGGGAGCATATGTTGTAGCAATATTTGTCTCACCCCATGCAACTTGCTTAGAAGGCCTTTTCCATTTCCATATGCATACTTGAAGTCCCTTTTTGCAATTCCTAGAGCTAAAAATCATATTTTTCCACATATACATGCCCTAACAGCTATACAACATGCATATACGTGGGTTGTGCCATTACATCCCGCGTACATCAGGTTTTGTGCCCAAAACTTAAAAATGGTGTCAGGTTTGCATGTCACATCACGAGATCCATGATCATTGACCTTCCATATACCAGAAACGTTCTGACTCGACCCTTCAATTCCATTTGAAGGCTATAAATGGGCCATATCCAAGCTGTGGAAGAGAGGAGAAGAATTCAAAATTGAGAGAAAAGTTACTCTGGAGAAATTATTCACTTCATATTGATTTTGCATCCCTTTGTCCTTTTAATTATGAACACATTGTTCAGCCCCCAAGCTCTTCCCTGTTTGATGGAGAACCTCATTGTCTCTCTTATATGAGCTTGCCTTTGGTGGAGAATTGAAGTGGTGGAGGCCCAGATGGAAAGGACTTAGTTTCTCGGTTCTAAAACGTGCTAACACAGAAGTTTGTCATTCATACACTTTTTTTGATCATATTTTAATAGAAATACTATTTTCTCGTCCAATAAATGTCTTGCAAATATTTGAATTGTTATTCCATGGGAATTTGTTATGAATATTGTTGTATTATGCTATTGTATGTGCTAACTTTATATATTATCACCATATGTTTGCATATATTGGTTGTTGAGGAGAAGTTGCAGGTATATAGCTTTGATTCGAATGCTCAACGGTGGACTTCATTGAACATTCGTACGAGGTAGGCTCTTTATATTGTCTTGTTAGCATGTTTGTTTATATAGCATACTTAAGATTAGAATTGATTTCTGCAGTCATTTTCGTTTGTTGTCATTTACCCATGCCATAGAGTGATTTTTCTCGTAACACTTTGGGTCCATATTATTTTTCAGGGCTATAGTCCACAACCTTTCCTACAAGGCTATGGCTACAACGATGGTGAAGGAGAATCCACCTATTGAAATTTCTCGACCTGTGGTTACCATTGTGGAGAGGTCTAAAGGAAGGAAGTTTAACTCATGAGTAGTCGTTGAAATATTTGGAAAAGTCATTCATGTAGATGATTTTCATGTACTTGTTCCAAAGCTTGATGTTGTAATTGAGAGTATAAAGGAGACATTTTTTGTCATAGACTAGATGATCAATGATCATCATGTATTAATGGTTATTTCACCGGAAACTCAAATGTATTGTGATAGTACTTGAATTTTAATATTGTATATATATAATATTTATGTGGTTCAAATATATATGTGTGTACTTGATCTTATTTATAGTATTGTTAATTAATGCCACAAGCTTACATGTTTATATAAATTTCATTTTTTCCCAGTGTTTCAATTTCAATTGCATATATGAAATCTTTATTTATTGTTTAAGTATATAATTTTATATATAATTTGGTTCATTGATATTAGATCAACATCAACATTGTATGACATTTTATTAAATTATTCACATCATATTAATTTATATTGAATAATAATGAAGAAAGAAAATAAAATGAATATAAAACTACTAAATTAGGAATAAATATTACCAAAGATACTACTATTATTTTAGTCGTCCTATAAGGGACTAGGATTATACTATTTGTATAGTACTTTATAATGCTACTAAATATATGAGTAAAAATGATAAAACAAATAATGACTAAATAAACTAAAAAATATGGTACAAGATGAAAACAATTAATGACTAATTAAACTAGTAAATGCACTACAAAATGATGACAATTAATGACCAAATAAACAAGTAAATGTACTACATGTTGGAATAATGAGTGGGGGGTGAGGTGAATCAATGGGATCACTTTTACTATTTTTAACCACAATATATAAGCTTCAATCTTATTAGTAGTATATCATCAATGTATCATCTATGATTGCATTCAATATATCATGAGCATATAACCATACGTAGCATCACATCAACAACATCATATCAAATACATAGTACACTAAGATTTACGTGGAAACCCAAACTGGAGAAATCCACATAATGTTTTCTTATATATTGTCAATAATACATTCATTGGAAGCACCAACTTATCAATTCTCCAACTACAATTGGAAGGAAACTACGACCCCCTATTTATAGGCTCCAACTTGAAGGAAGCTACAACTCCCTGAATTCTCTGGCTCCAACCAGAAAGAGGCTACAACCCCCTTATTCTTAGGCTCTAACTTGAAGGAAGCTCCAACTTCCTGAGTTCTTTGACACCAACTAGAAGGAGGCTACAACCTCCTTTCCTATCCTTGTCTTGTCTCCCTGAAATATAAATGTAGACCAACTGTCACTACCACAATTAATGCCATTGTCACTGCCACTGCCACTGCCACATCAACATGTAACCTGTCAACCTATCACTGTATCCAACCTATCACATCAACCTGTCCAACTTGTCACTGTCACCAATATTCAACCAGATCCTCTCACATGAATCATATACCAAGGAAACCTCTCAACACCTATACCATATCATGTATCAACCATGTACCACACCAAGTAAATGAACCATCAACACTTGTACCATACCATGTATCAACCATGTACTCCAAGTACATCAACCATGCATTAATGTCACCAAGGAATGTCTCATCCATATGCTACCATATACCAAGTGTGAACTTCAACCATGTACTAACATCTCAAAGATATGTCTCTAATAATGAACCATAACCATGACATATACCAAACCAAATATCAAGATAGCCAAGAGTGTACTTCTAACAAGGTATTATGTCATCACCAAGATGTACCATGCATAATCACTACCATGACATGTCTCAAACATGTAGCATAACAACATAAGCATAAGCCTAAAAACTAACACATAAGCATACCAATGATCCTATAGAAACATTACTGTATCATATAACAAATGAGTAAACCAACATGGGAATCAACAACCTAATACAAGCATTACTTATCAACATTTCACAAGCCTTTTCACAGGTCTGTGACTTACTCCTCTACTTCCCGTGGATATCTGTGTTTTCCTACACTACAGACCGCATACATCCATTCCTTTCTAACCTATAACCCACATATTTCTTTGCTTCTCTGTACATCCATGTTTTTCTACACTGAACCCTGCGTATGTTTGTGCTTCTCTGAGTCTGAAACTCACGGATGTTTGTGCTCTTCCTTCATTGTAACTCGCGGATAACCTCAGGAAAACCATAGAATAGTAAGCTCAATTTCATCCCTTCGGCTCCTATAACTTCTTTCTTCACCGAACTTCATTGTCTCATACTCACTGCTGCAGTTCTGTCAATAGTACATTTCCATAACACTTTACAACATAGATATTCAATGTGCACAATAGGTGTTGATAAGAGTCTCTTGAAGTCTTATTTATACTTTCCAAGTGACTTCCTTTAAGGGCTAGCTTGTAATTGTTTTACCCCTTTTCCTTATTTTAGGGCTAACCCACACTTTCTTGTTGCAACCACTTTACCCTTAATTAAATTATTGTTGCAACTACTTTACCTTTAATAAATGACCTGTAACTTATTGTTGACCTTCTATGGGCTTCTAGATCATTCTTCGGGGTCCTCCAACTTCACAAGGAATAACTCATCAATCATGAGGAACCACGTGGTGTACCACATATCATCGAAAAAAGAATGATGATTAATATCCATATATGAATGTATTACTTGCATTTACACTGTCATTCATATCCTTATTCCTCAATTAATTTCGGTTTCCATAACCACAGTTATGGGGATTCTTTTAGACTTCTTCAAATGCAGCCATCACACATGTTGACATCAACCACTATTGTTGACATCAATGACAACTAACTTACCATCAATTTCTATCACATATATGCGGTATCTCGAACGCTCCAAGGGTTGACATCAATGAAAACCAATTGTCCAACAATCTCCCCCTTTGGCATTGATGGCAACACCAACATTGATGGAAACACTCATACTCCAATACTCATTCTCCCCCTATGACCATCACTCCTCATCAATGTTTCTCTTGATGTTTCTATCCCCCTTTTACATCAATGGAAAATGGTATCTATCCTTGGGGTTGTTCCCTCTGTTTGAACTCCCTCTAGGGATGCTCCCCCTATCTTCATGCTTACGTTCTTTTTCTTTACATGTTTATCTTTTCATTTTTCTCTTCTCTTTTGATAGCAAAGAGTGACTCCCCCTGAAAGTATACCTTTTATGAATAATTCTTCTCTAACTTCATGTGCTTGACTCTTTCTCTTTCTCTCCCTTTGATATCATGGGTAAAAGGATAACTCCCCATGTCGGTATGTCTCCTCATGTCTTCATTCTTCTAATCTTTCTTTCCTAATTTATTTCTTTGACGATTTATCTTCCCTTTACTTCTTTGCAAGATGTATCATAGATCAATGTAGGGTTACGTGTATATGTTTCATTTCCTCTCTTCCAATGTTGCTTATTTTCCATTTGTGCTTCCTCTTGTAATTCTTTAACATTTATAAAAAAAATCCATTACTTGATTCCTTCAATTACTTGTCATGTTCACTTGACCATATTGTTCAATAATTTCCTTCTCATGATATGACTTCCACCGACGATTCCAATTTTCAATCAACTATAATGCATCTTCTTTGATCCATGTTTTCTATACCTGCAAAGCATCTCACTAGTCCATTGATTCCATTGATTCCACTAATTCCAAATATACTCTCATATATTTTTTTAGACCTACCAATGATCTCATAAATCCATCTCTGTCCATAACTCTGCTACTCAATTGTCCACAATGTTGATCCATTTGTCAATATACTATTATGAAGGCTTCTCTGTTGCAATTGATCATCACATGTTCTTGTTTCTTCAACCTGAATCAAATGTGTCCACTGGTCTTTTCTAACTGTCAATCAAACTCTACATTTTTGGAACAACTTGCACTGAAGATATCCTTGCCTGAATACACACGTGGAATACAATCATAAACTTCTACCTATTTAACTTCCAACCAATACCTGCATGTGTATGTGCTCCAAAACAAATTGTTACAGGACATTTCGCACTTATGTCATCAACCCATTATGAACTGCTTTGAATCTGTCTCTACAAGCACTTCAAATTGCTTGAAGGATGGTTCTCTGATCTGTAGTAGCTACTGCATAGAATCCCCCTATTGAGTATTCATATTTAATGGGAGTATCCAAGTCGAATGGCTCAAAACAATGGAGGAATCGACCCCAATGTGGATTAATCTTCCTCTTCAATTGTAGATTGATCATCTCTCTGAACTCTGACTTATTCCTCTTTCTTGTGGATTCTTAATGATCTTCTACAATTCCTGAAGGTACAATATCTTGGGTCTATTCTTTATTCACTTGCTCTTCTTTTCTTTCTCGTACTACTGCAAATCATGTGATCTCTGGGACCTATTTTTTATTCACATGTTCTTCTTGTTTTCCATTTCTTCTCCAAACCTTCATGTATCTGACATCTTCCTTTTTACCTGTAGATTTTTATTTTTCTCGTATTATTGTCAATCCTGAGAGTATGACTTATGGGTGTCCTTCATTCATCTGCTCTTCTTTTACCTATTCTTGTTTTCTTTTCAAAACTTTCTTATATATTATATAAGTGTTCTCTTTCATAGAAGTATCCATCATGCTTCTAAAATCATGAGCTATGTGACCATAATTGTGTCATTTGTAACATTCAATGTTATGTGGGGCCACATAATCATTTATTTCTTGAACATTATTTCCATAAGCCCTGCAATATACAACTTTATGTCCAAATTTAGTACAATTAAAATAATGACTATAAAATAAATCTACATACCTGGGGGTGAATGATCTTCTTTGCGGTGCAATCCTTCTAAATTCATGCCTCTATTGATCACAATCTTCTCTTATGTTGATTCCTTCATCATGACTTAAGCTTCTTTGTTGCTTGAATGTGGAAGATCTCGTTGAATATGTATCTCTATTATATTCATTCTTCTTTGATTCTTGTTGACCATGATTCCTTCCTTTGAGTATTTCTACATAACTCTTTCTCTTTTCCTCATTCTTCCTTTCTGGCAACCTGGAGTGCTTATCTTCATCTTTCTTTACTAAAGATGTGGATGTTTCTCTCTCTTCAATGTTTTTGTTGAGCTTGATGATTTTAACTCTCAATGTGACAAATTCTTCTTCAAGCATCTCAACCTCTTCTTCTTTCTTTATCATTTGAATATTCATGACTTCTTCTATTCATTTTGCTTCTTCAAGTTGGATATTCAAGGAGATGATTTCTTTTTCAAATCTTCTTTCTTCTTGACCAAATTCTGCTTCAAGTTGATTTAGGTCATCAGTTATTTCCTTAAGATGATAGGTCAAAATCTTTTATCTTTTCTCTGCTTCCTTTCTTTTGGATTCCAAACAATGCTTCTCTTCCATTGCTTCATTTATTAATGTTGTTATCTCAGCTTCCAAACATTATTTTTCTTCCATCTGACTTTTGTATGTTTCTTCAATATTTTTGGATTCTTCTAGCTGAGCTTTTAGTTTCACGATGACCTGTTGGGATTCTTCGGAACTTTCTTGAGAATTGTTCTTGACTAATTGTTCCTCAAGAGACTTGTTCTTCTTCCTTTCATTTGTTAATTTGTCTAAAGCATTGATCAACTCTGCTTCAAGGTCTACTATGTCCTCTTCACGATTTTCTTCTTCTAAATCTATCTAACATGATGAACATATTTCTTTTTGTTCAGTTCTTGCATCTTCTTTACCATTCTATGGATTTGTGATGGGAGATTCCTCAAGGTAGAGATTATGTAATTTATCCCAAAGTTTTTTAGTTGATGAACATTTTCCAACATTTTCTCTTACTGGATCAGGTAATCCTTTCCAAATGAAATCCATTGCTATTTTGTTGTTTATTTTCAATTCCTTTTTGGCTACAGTCTTTGGCTTCTTTGTATTGGTGTATCCTGTAACAATTGAGTACAAAACATCATATCCTTGTACCTGTAAAAAAAAATCATTATGTTGGTCCACATCTCATACTTTAGACCATTATGACCATCAAACTGTGGTAGTCCATTTCTATACAAACTGTTTCTTTCCATGATATTCTTTCTAGTGGTTAAATTGTTTTCTTGAAGGACCTGCTCTGATACCAATTGTTGGAATACTGAGAGGGGTGGGTGTGAACCAATATGAGCACTTTTACTACTTTTAACCACAATATATAAGCTTCAATATTATTAGCAGTATATCATCAATGTGTCATCTATGATTGCATTCAATATATCATGAGCATATAAACATAAGTAGTATCACATCAACAACATTATATCAAATACATAGTACACCAGGATTTACGTGGAAACCCAAATGGGACAAAACGACATAATGTTTTCTTATATATTGTTAAGAATACATTCATTGGAAGAACCAACTTCCCAATTCTCCACCTACAACTGGAAGGAGGCTACAACCCCCTATTTACAGACTCCAAACTAAAGGAAGCTACAACTCCCTAAATTCTCTAGTTCCAACCAGAAGGAGGCTACAACCTCTTGATTTCCAGGCTCCAACCTAAAGGAATATCCAACTCCTTGAGTTCTACGATACCAACTGGAATGAGGCTACAACCTCCTTTCCTTGCCCCATCCTGTCGCCCTGAAATATAAATGTAGACCGACTATCACTACCGCAATTACTACCACTGTCACTGCCACTACCACTGTCACATCAGCCTGTAACCTATCAACATGTCATTGTATCCAACCTGTCATTGTATCAAACCTGTCACTGATCAACCTGTCTAACCTGTCACTTTCACCGATACTCAACCATATCCTCTCACATGAATCATATACCAAGGACACCTCTCAACTAGATTTCCAACATCACCAACACATCCCTCTAACGAACATGTACCATGATCACCAACATATCATCATAAGGTATGTGTTTCAACCATGTACCAAACATGTACCATGCATCAACCATGTACCATAACCTGTACCATACAAAGAATCAACCGTGTACCACAACAAGTGCATTAACCATGCAAATTGTGCATAAACCATGCACCACAACCTGTACAATGTATCTCAACCATCAACCATGTACATAAACACTTGTACCATACCATGTATCAACCATGTACTACACCAAGTACATAAACCATCAACACTTGTACCATACTATGTATCAACCATGTACTACACCAAGTACATCAACCATGCACTATACCAAGTACATCAACCATGCATTAATGTCACCAAGGAATGCCTCATACATATGCTACCATATAACAAGTGTGAAATTCAGCCATGTACTAACATCTCAAGGATATGTATGTAATAATGAACCATAACTATGACATGTACCAAACCAAATATCAAGATAGACAAGAGTGTACTTCTAACAAGGTATCATGTCATCACCAAATTGTACCATGCATAATCACTACCATGACATGCCTCAAACATATACCATAACAACACAAGAATAAGCCTCAAAACTAACACATAAGCATACATCTAATTTTGTAGACACCCTACTATATCAGATAAAAAATGAGTAAACCAACCTGGGCATCAAAAACTTGGTACAAGAATTACTTTTCAAACTTTCACAAGCCTTTTCACAGATATGTGACTTGCTCTCTACTTCCCGTGGATATCTAGACTTTCCTCCACTACAGACCGCATACATTCGCGCCCTACTGATCTGTAACCCATTGATTTATTTGCTTCTTTGTATGTCTGTGTTTTCATTCACTGAAATCTACGTATGATCGGGCTTATTTGAGTCTACAACTCACAAATGTGCATGTTCTTCCTTCGTCGCAGCTCGCGTATAACCTCAAGAAAACCCTAGAACAATAATCTCAACTTCGTCCCTTCGACTCCTGCAACCTCTCTCTTCATTGAACTTCGTTGCCTCGGAATCATTGCTCTAGTTCTTTCAATAGTACCTTCCCATAACACTTTAAAACATAGATATTCAATGTGCACAATAGGTGTTAATAAGAGTCTCTTGAAGTCTTATTTATATTTTCCAAGTGACTTCCTTTAGGGGCTAGCTTGTAACTGTTTTACCCCTTTTCCTTATTTTAGGGCTAACCCACACTTTCTTGTTGCAACCACTTTACCCTTATTAAATTCTTGTTGCAACTACTTTACCTTTAATAAATGACCTGTAACTTATTGTTGATCTTTTAGGGTCTTTTAAATCATTCTTCAGGGTCCTCCAACTTCACAAGGCCATAACTCCTCAACCGTGAGGAACCACATGATGTACCACATATCATCAGAAACAACATGATGAGTATTATCCATCTATGAATGCATTACTTGAATTTACATTGTCATTCATGTCCTTATTCCTTTATAAACTTCGGGTTCCATAACCATACCTATGGGGATTCTTGTAGACTTATTCAAATACACCCATCACACAAGTTGACATCAACCACTCTTGTTGACATCAATGACAACTAACTTACCATCAATCTCTATCACAACTCTGGGATATCTCGAACCCTCCAAGGGTTGACATCAATGACAACCAACTGTCAAACACTACATAATGGTGACAATCAATGACTAAACAAATGAGTAAATGTACTAAAAAATGTTGACAAACAATGACCAAATAAATGAGTAAATGTACTACAAAATGGTGGAAATTAATGACCAAGTAAACAAGCAAATGTTCTACAAAATGGTGGCAATTAATTATCAAATAAAAAAGTAAATATATTACAATATGATGAATCAATTCAACCAATTAATGACTAGGTGAATTACAACTAAAAATTAGTCGGGGGAAAAGAGACTGTAAATTTGTTGCTAATAGTCGTCAACTCAAAAATAGTTCTATATGTCCTATTTTTAGTTGTTTTGTAGTAACAAATTACTCATTTTGTACTAGTGTATGTTGCAAATATTGGGTTGTTTATCCTTTCAAATCCATCTGTTCCTCCCATACAATCAACAACACTTATGTCATTTTGTGGTCCTCTTTATAATTGGTCTAATTACTTGAATATTCTTAAATACAAACATAGCATTTCCATGTATAGTATGTATATGAACAATTATGCTTGTGGAAAATTTAACAAGAAAAACCTGGTATATATCGATGTTCTTCCACGAACTCATGGGAACATTGCAGGGTTCATAAATAGCCACGGGTCATCATTATTTAGTGCAAATTGTTCATTTGAGGAACACTCTAATGACAAAGAGTTTTTTATGAAAAGGAAGGTATGCATATTTTTTGTTGTGTATGCAATACATAGTTTGTCTCCTAGTAACGAGTTGTTAATAAAATATAGCTTTCATAGAGCACCAACCACTCGTCAAAAATGTCTTGCATTAGATATACCTTTAGACATCCCTTGGGGCGTAAGAAAAATATGATTGAATAATTGAACTTTTCGATTTTGAATGGAACTAATATAAATGCATTGCTCAATTCAACATTTGTTTTATAAATTGGTTGGTTGCATGTTTATTATTTGGAAAAAAAAAATCATGCTTCTAATAAATGTTTGGTATAATGTTTGAACATACTAAATGCATTGTGTTACTAATATTGTCGATGTAATGTTCAATATTTTTAGAATCAGGATTTTGATGACGAGCGACTTGTCTTACCATCTACTGTTGCACCCCCACTATGATGTCAAATGAAGAGAATGTTATTAAACAAGCATAGCTTGGAGAGGAAGCATACCAAGCATTGTTGAATTAACCACCTATTCAATTGTCACTATGTCTTGAGTCACCAACTCAAAACCTCTTTTCATATAGACTTTGTGAAGGTAGCTAAGTCAGGGTAAAGATATCACTATTGTATTTAGGTATCAAATGGTTTAGGAGAATAGCCTTGGAATCCTCCTCATCAACTAATTCCTTGACTTTTTCAAGATATATAATAGTAGATATTATATCATTGATGTGACTTGACATGGTGGCTTCAACTGGCATCTTAAAGTCGAAAAACTATAATTTTAGGGAAAAGTTTTATTTCACTACTTATGCCCAAAATAACTTGTTGATACTTTCCCATATATCCTTGGATGATTTTTCAAAATCTACGTGGTGTAGCTCTGAATATGAGAGGGCAAGACCAATAATATATTTTTCCTTATCATCTCTGTTTTTCCATTCTATCAACTTATTCGGATCTACAGGTTCTACCTCGATTCCTTTGACAGTTCCCCGTAGGTTTTTATTCATTAATTGCATCTGGATATTCACTTTCCATGTATGGAAAGTGAAACCCAAGTCCTTCTCTAACAACATCTCCATGAAAATCAAATATGATCTTTTGTTTCTAAAACATAATTACCGTTGAAAATTATTTTTTTAAAACTAAAAAAAAAAAACTCACTAAAAATTACTTCTAGCCCATGCTGGACCAACAGGAAAGAGATGAGGTGATTGTAACCTAGATTAAAATATCAAGACGAGAGGAAGGCGATCCATATGTAAAGAGAGGAGGTCGTACATTGCTAAAACTCTCAAATATGAGAGGAACTGGCTTGCCAACAACAAATCGACCCCTCAATTAGACATATTGTCCCTTCAAATGTCATATCGACCTTTTAAAAAACAAATTGTTGGACAAAACAAATATAAATCGACCCTCAAACACATAAATCAACCCTCCAAGCAAAGTAAATTGGAATGTTGAAGCAGATCTGACAGATGTTTAGATATTTAGACACTTGGGAGTTAGTTAAGATATACTTGGTCTAATGTGTCATTAGGTAAAAGTGTGTCTCTTAGTGTGTTTCTTTAGTATGCATTTGTAGTTAGGAAATCTGACAGTCACGATATGTTCCCAACATAGAGTGATATGACAGTTCATATTCTCATCAATCTTAACGACTACATTGATTTGTGGCTTAACACCTTATTGGTCCATGATCTTTATTTAAAGAGCATGGAGGTTCATTTGTTGATGATCAATTGTGAGAAACTCTCTTGTAAAATCTCTCTGTAATATTTTTCTTTTGCATTAATAAACTGCTTCAAGTGGTCACGTTGGCTGGGGTCGTGGATGTTTCCCCATAAGGTTTTTACCACATCAAATCATCGATGTGTTTATCTTTGATATAGTTGTGTGAGTGGTTATTGAAGGTGTTTTTCCTATGTTGGAATACATGTGTTGTCGAACATGGTATCAGATCCTATTTGAATACCTGCTCCCGTTGTAGATCGAGATTGTGAAGCCGAGTTGTCTCATCTCTGGTTTCTTCCATTTCCATATATTTATGGGCTAAGAGGATTGTTCCATTGTGTCTGGAGAACTCATTTCAGTTAGGAACATTTTTCGTTTCACTCGAAAAGGTTTTTGTTTTTCCAAGATACAACCATTTCAGTCAAATCCAAAGGTATATAGCCTAAATAAGCCATTTTTAAATTTTTGCAGAGTATTATTTCAGTTTTATATTGTTTGTTTCTAGGTTGCTACTCTTTTAGATCTGCGTATTCTCTTTTCCCTGTGCCCTGTGTGATCTCGGCAAATAAAAAACAGATAGTAAAATGTGCATTTTTGGGGTAAGCTAACCGAGATCTAACCCTTGTTGTCATCGAGAAGCGGAATTTTTTTCTTGTGTGAAAAGAGTTATTTTATGAGCAGACTCTCCAAGGCCGTCTTTCACAACAACACCCCCAATCCTCCTTCTAAACAATACAATATGTTTTGCTATCTCACTTGGTTAAAAATTGTCTTATTAAGTAAGAGGTCTTGAGTTCAAGTCTTTTTTTTGTTATTTTTTTTGAAAAAGTTCATGCATCCATTGTAAAATGTATTTCACTTCAAGTATAAAAGTGAATCACTATAAGTAGTTTTAATATTGTATTTTAAAGTTATTTATTTTGCATGAACCTTTATTTTATAAAGTAACTTCATTGTAAAAGTGATATCTGCTTCTTTTTATAAAAGTGGGTAACTTCATAAAGAAACTTATTTGTAAAAGTGAGGTTGTTTGGAGGGGTATCACTATGTGGACCAACTTCTGCTTGCCACATGACTCTTTGGTTACCGTTTATACTTTTTTTTAAAGGACATAACTTTCACATCTGAAGTCTGTTTTCAGTGTCGTTTTTTTTAAACCACCTAATTTTTCGATATCTTTCCATCCAGATCATCAGTTTCAATTTTTAAATCCATCTATTTTCATATTTAATATGGCTTCTTCCAGTGATTTTTTTCTTACCAGCACCAACTATTTCCAATGGAAATCCCATATGGAGGATTTATTAAGAAGTAAAGGCTTGTACCAGATTACCTTGGGAAAGGAAAAAGAACCCATTGATGATGAAAAGAAATTCAAATGGGCTAATAGGAATGATGAAGCACGTGGATTGATCAGAATGTCCATCTCTCTTGATTTAAGGTTCCACCTTCAAGAAATTGATGACCCTGATGAAGCTTGGGAAAAACTTGAATTTGTGTTTGGTAAACACAATAGTATTTGAGAAAATCACTTAGAAAATCAGACATTGACTTTAAGTCCAAATTATTTGTCTTGCATTGAATATTATCTATCTATGTTTAAAACACATATAATTTTATGTGAAGAGTGTAGCATAAAGTTGGAGGAAGAGAGTTGCATATATATTATTCTTTCTAAGCTAGGTAGTGCATATTTTGTGTTTTTATCTACCTTTTATGCCATGAGAGAGGCTCTAGGGAAATCCTATCAAAAACCAACTCTTGAGTCATTTTGTGATGCTTTGATTAGAGAGCAAGATAAGCTTGTACAACATGGAGTGATTATCACTGCAGGTACCTCCAACAAAGCCTTAGTATCCCAATAGAAAGATAAACCAAAGAATATAAAGAAGCAACATCCTTGCCACAATAAGCAAAATAAGGGTCCCAAACCCACTCAGACAACTTCAGCTCCTAATGGTGACAAAGGAGAAAAATATAAAAATAATAAGACAGACAGACATTGCAACTTTTGTGGGAAAGATGGTCATGATGAGTCCAAATGTTTCAAGAAGATGGCAGCTTTATAAGCAGTGATGAAGAAGCACAACATCAATATTGATTCTACTTCTTATTCTTCTTCTCGTGGACATGCACTTTCTACTTTTGGTTTCTCCTTCAATGCAAGTTCTACTTCCATATGAGTTCATTGAACCTGAACCAGCACTAGCACTTTCATTTCCTATATGGGTCTGTTCAACACAAGAAGTAGTTGGTGATCTTGTTAGTGATCCTTCGTATCAATGTTGGACACATTCACAGTTCCAACGATCCTCTTCTCTTTTGGCTCAAGTTTCAGAGACTCATGACCCAGAGACATTTGCATAAGCTTTAGGTCATCCAAATTGAGATACATCAATGAATGAAGAGTATTGTTCTTTAATGGAAAATTGATACTTGAGATCCTATACCTCTTCTAAAAGGAAGAAAACTTGTTAGATGTAAATGGGTCTACAAAACTAAGTATGCATCGGATGCAAGTGTTGAAAGGCACAAGGCTCAATTAGTTTCCAAGAGATTTCCCAAGTTGAAGGAATTGACTATAATGAAACATTTTCCCCTATAGCCAAAATGAATTCCATTTGCCTTGTTATTTTTCTTGTTGCATCCAATAAATAGGATGTGGACCATCATATGGATGTTAAATCTGTCTTCTTGCATGGGGATTTTCAAGAAGAAATATACATGGAACAACCTCCTGGCTATGTATAGAATGACTCTAGCCTTGTTTGACGCCTTAAGAAATCTCTTTATGGTCTTAAGTAAGCTCCCCGAACTTGGTATGCCAAAATGGACAGCTTTCTTATTGACACTGGATTTTCTAGATGTCATTCTTATCCTAATGTCTATACCAAGAAAGTAGGAATCCATGTTCTTTATGTTGATAACCTTATCCGTACTAGTAGTGACTCAAAACTTTTAAACCATGTGAAAACCAGCCTTAAGAAGAAATTTGAAATGACAGACTTAGGCTTTTTTCACTATTTTCTTTGGCCTCCAAGTTTTGCAAATCAATGAAGGAATTTTTTTCCCAATCTAAGTATGCTTGTGACCTTCTTCGTTTCTTCCACATGGAATATTGTAAACCAGTCCCCTCTCCCTTCCAGTTTGGATTCAAGCTTGTCTCCACCTGTACTTCTTCTGAAGTTGATGCCACTTTGTATCATCAGTTAGTTGGTAGCCTCTTATACTTGACTCATACCCATCATGATATTTCCTTTGTTGTTGGTCTTGTTTCTCGGTATATGCAAACACCCCATGAATTCCATTGGAAAGAAGCTAAAAGGATACTTCGATATGTCCAGGGTACAGTTCAGTTCGGGATACATTACAATTTAGAGGGGACTCCTTTATTGGTTGGTTTCACTGATTCATATTGGCCGAAAGACCCTGATGATCGGAAGTCTACTGTAGGTTATGTTTTCAGGCTTGGTTCAGGACTTGTCACTTGGGAATGTAAAAAATAACAGACTATTGCACTTTCTTCAACAGAAGCAAAGTATCGAGCAATAGTAAATGCAAGTCAGGAAGTCATGTGGATTCGACAGATCCTTTTAGATTTTGGATTCCATCAGTAGCATCCGACTAGACTTTGGTGTGACAATCAGAGTGCCATCAAGCTCACCAAATACCCATTTCATCATCAGCGTAGAAAACACATCGAGCTACACATGCACTTCATCAGAAATCTCATTTATGATCGAGTTATTGAAGTGTTATTTTTCCCTACAGAAGATCAAGTTATAGACATTTTCACAAAGTCTCTTACAGAAACGAAGTTTTCCAAGATTCGATCTATGTTAGGAGTTCAGGAATTTTTCATTAATGGGGGACAGGCTCTAATGCCTCCTTCCTTCTATTATTGTGTCACTTTTGTAAATCCTTCAATCATATCCCAAGTTAATCTTAAGGGGGGGTGTTAGAATATTTAGACACTTAGGAGTTAGATAAGATCTACTTGGTTGAATGTGTCATTGGGTAAAAGTGTGTTTCTTTAGTATGCATTTTTAGTTAGTAAATCTGACGGTCATGATATGTTCCCGACATAGAGTGATCTGACGGTTCATATTCTCCTTGATCTTAACGAATACATTGATCTGTGTGTTAACACCTGATTGGTCCATGATCTCTATTTAAAGAGCATGGAGGGTCATTTTTCATGATCGATTGTGAGAAACTCTCTCGTAAAATCTTGTTGTAATCTTTTTTCTTTTGCATTAAAACTTATCCAAGTGGTCGTGTTGGTTGGGGTTGTGGATGTTTCCCTGTAGGGTTTTTACCACGTCAAAACATCAGTGTGTTGATCTTTGATCTGGTTGTGTGAGTGGTTACTAAAGGTTTTCTTCCTTTGTTGGAATACATGTGTTGTCGAACAAGATAAACTTGGAGGATTTGGATGAGAAACATGGCCTACAGTGGAAAATTGATCCTCCAACAAGCAAATGGGCCCTCAAAATGGTAGCTCGATCCTTTAATTTGATGAGTTCTTTCTAATTGTACAACTACATTATTTCCATATGATTGGAAATAGTGTAATTTTAGGAAGCAACAAAATTGGGCGACTCAAATATTTGCATTGGAAGCTCCTTCAAATCATGGTGATTTTAATCATGGCTTACACCCAAAAAACATGTATGTCAACTATATGTTACAATAGAATCGTGGCTTTCACTCGTGTTGGTATATGACTGTGTTTGACTACGGATAAAGCTGGATTTTCATCCGCTTTGATACCATATTATGATAACCAAAGAAATCCTAGAAAGGGTTATGATAGCGAAAACATGATCTCCATAAACATTGAACGATATTATTATTGAACAGTACAAAATTACAATGACAGTCCTCACTCTTATAAAGAGTTTGAGTGACCAAAACCCTAAAAAATGAAAACCTTAATATTTTAACCTTAAGTCACTAACGTGAATTTATTACATGGGTAAGCCTTATATCTCTAATAACAAACTTCATCATCTAGCTTCCCAACTAAAACCAAATTCATTCTAAGATCTGGTACATGTCTGGCATGTCTAAGAAATAGACTACAATTGTCTTATGTATTTATTATAACATCTCTTATTCCTTCAATATTACAAAGACTTTTATAACCCAATCAAAACTTACTCATATTACCAGATTTATAAGAAATAAAATTTTCTCTACTTGGCGTAGCATGGCAGGTGCATGGTAGAAGCTCCAAAATCTAAAATCCAATCACTATCATGACTATAAGTATAAAGGCATGCATCCTCACAAGAAACAATAATTAATACCTCACCATCTAATGCAATAGCAATATTTTCTTCATTATCGTTGTTGTTGGTTGTCTTTTCATCCTTTTTCTTCCTTTTTAATATCATGCAATATTTTATGACACGACCAGGTTTTCTGCAATGATAACAGGTTATTCTTCAATGCCTAAACTTGGACCTGCCTCTAGATATGGATCGCCTTGATTTATTTATATTTGATTGCCTTCCATGTTCACCAAGGGTTAATGCCTCCATATTTGACATGTCCTCTCCCATAGATTTCTTGTGCATCTCTTCATTTAATAAAGTATTAGAAACATATTCAAAACACAATTTACCTTTTAGTGCCACATTACTTATGGTGATGACCAAGTTCTGCCAACTATCA
>ML810872.1:211404-285844 GCA_009831015.1 Picea engelmannii
TGATCTGTAGTAGCTACTGCATAGAATCCCCCTATTGAGTATTCATATTTAATGGGAGTATCCAAGTCGAATGGCTCAAAACAATGGAGGAATCGACCCCAATGTGGATTAATCTTCCTCTTCAATTGTAGATTGATCATCTCTCTGAACTCTGACTTATTCCTCTTTCTTGTGGATTCTTAATGATCTTCTACAATTCCTGAAGGTACAATATCTTGGGTCTATTCTTTATTCACTTGCTCTTCTTTTCTTTCTCGTACTACTGCAAATCATGTGATCTCTGGGACCTATTTTTTATTCACATGTTCTTCTTGTTTTCCATTTCTTCTCCAAACCTTCATGTATCTGACATCTTCCTTTTTACCTGTAGATTTTTATTTTTCTCGTATTATTGTCAATCCTGAGAGTATGACTTATGGGTGTCCTTCATTCATCTGCTCTTCTTTTACCTATTCTTGTTTTCTTTTCAAAACTTTCTTATATATTATATAAGTGTTCTCTTTCATAGAAGTATCCATCATGCTTCTAAAATCATGAGCTATGTGACCATAATTGTGTCATTTGTAACATTCAATGTTATGTGGGGCCACATAATCATTTATTTCTTGAACATTATTTCCATAAGCCCTGCAATATACAACTTTATGTCCAAATTTAGTACAATTAAAATAATGACTATAAAATAAATCTACATACCTGGGGGTGAATGATCTTCTTTGCGGTGCAATCCTTCTAAATTCATGCCTCTATTGATCACAATCTTCTCTTATGTTGATTCCTTCATCATGACTTAAGCTTCTTTGTTGCTTGAATGTGGAAGATCTCGTTGAATATGTATCTCTATTATATTCATTCTTCTTTGATTCTTGTTGACCATGATTCCTTCCTTTGAGTATTTCTACATAACTCTTTCTCTTTTCCTCATTCTTCCTTTCTGGCAACCTGGAGTGCTTATCTTCATCTTTCTTTACTAAAGATGTGGATGTTTCTCTCTCTTCAATGTTTTTGTTGAGCTTGATGATTTTAACTCTCAATGTGACAAATTCTTCTTCAAGCATCTCAACCTCTTCTTCTTTCTTTATCATTTGAATATTCATGACTTCTTCTATTCATTTTGCTTCTTCAAGTTGGATATTCAAGGAGATGATTTCTTTTTCAAATCTTCTTTCTTCTTGACCAAATTCTGCTTCAAGTTGATTTAGGTCATCAGTTATTTCCTTAAGATGATAGGTCAAAATCTTTTATCTTTTCTCTGCTTCCTTTCTTTTGGATTCCAAACAATGCTTCTCTTCCATTGCTTCATTTATTAATGTTGTTATCTCAGCTTCCAAACATTATTTTTCTTCCATCTGACTTTTGTATGTTTCTTCAATATTTTTGGATTCTTCTAGCTGAGCTTTTAGTTTCACGATGACCTGTTGGGATTCTTCGGAACTTTCTTGAGAATTGTTCTTGACTAATTGTTCCTCAAGAGACTTGTTCTTCTTCCTTTCATTTGTTAATTTGTCTAAAGCATTGATCAACTCTGCTTCAAGGTCTACTATGTCCTCTTCACGATTTTCTTCTTCTAAATCTATCTAACATGATGAACATATTTCTTTTTGTTCAGTTCTTGCATCTTCTTTACCATTCTATGGATTTGTGATGGGAGATTCCTCAAGGTAGAGATTATGTAATTTATCCCAAAGTTTTTTAGTTGATGAACATTTTCCAACATTTTCTCTTACTGGATCAGGTAATCCTTTCCAAATGAAATCCATTGCTATTTTGTTGTTTATTTTCAATTCCTTTTTGGCTACAGTCTTTGGCTTCTTTGTATTGGTGTATCCTGTAACAATTGAGTACAAAACATCATATCCTTGTACCTGTAAAAAAAAATCATTATGTTGGTCCACATCTCATACTTTAGACCATTATGACCATCAAACTGTGGTAGTCCATTTCTATACAAACTGTTTCTTTCCATGATATTCTTTCTAGTGGTTAAATTGTTTTCTTGAAGGACCTGCTCTGATACCAATTGTTGGAATACTGAGAGGGGTGGGTGTGAACCAATATGAGCACTTTTACTACTTTTAACCACAATATATAAGCTTCAATATTATTAGCAGTATATCATCAATGTGTCATCTATGATTGCATTCAATATATCATGAGCATATAAACATAAGTAGTATCACATCAACAACATTATATCAAATACATAGTACACCAGGATTTACGTGGAAACCCAAATGGGACAAAACGACATAATGTTTTCTTATATATTGTTAAGAATACATTCATTGGAAGAACCAACTTCCCAATTCTCCACCTACAACTGGAAGGAGGCTACAACCCCCTATTTACAGACTCCAAACTAAAGGAAGCTACAACTCCCTAAATTCTCTAGTTCCAACCAGAAGGAGGCTACAACCTCTTGATTTCCAGGCTCCAACCTAAAGGAATATCCAACTCCTTGAGTTCTACGATACCAACTGGAATGAGGCTACAACCTCCTTTCCTTGCCCCATCCTGTCGCCCTGAAATATAAATGTAGACCGACTATCACTACCGCAATTACTACCACTGTCACTGCCACTACCACTGTCACATCAGCCTGTAACCTATCAACATGTCATTGTATCCAACCTGTCATTGTATCAAACCTGTCACTGATCAACCTGTCTAACCTGTCACTTTCACCGATACTCAACCATATCCTCTCACATGAATCATATACCAAGGACACCTCTCAACTAGATTTCCAACATCACCAACACATCCCTCTAACGAACATGTACCATGATCACCAACATATCATCATAAGGTATGTGTTTCAACCATGTACCAAACATGTACCATGCATCAACCATGTACCATAACCTGTACCATACAAAGAATCAACCGTGTACCACAACAAGTGCATTAACCATGCAAATTGTGCATAAACCATGCACCACAACCTGTACAATGTATCTCAACCATCAACCATGTACATAAACACTTGTACCATACCATGTATCAACCATGTACTACACCAAGTACATAAACCATCAACACTTGTACCATACTATGTATCAACCATGTACTACACCAAGTACATCAACCATGCACTATACCAAGTACATCAACCATGCATTAATGTCACCAAGGAATGCCTCATACATATGCTACCATATAACAAGTGTGAAATTCAGCCATGTACTAACATCTCAAGGATATGTATGTAATAATGAACCATAACTATGACATGTACCAAACCAAATATCAAGATAGACAAGAGTGTACTTCTAACAAGGTATCATGTCATCACCAAATTGTACCATGCATAATCACTACCATGACATGCCTCAAACATATACCATAACAACACAAGAATAAGCCTCAAAACTAACACATAAGCATACATCTAATTTTGTAGACACCCTACTATATCAGATAAAAAATGAGTAAACCAACCTGGGCATCAAAAACTTGGTACAAGAATTACTTTTCAAACTTTCACAAGCCTTTTCACAGATATGTGACTTGCTCTCTACTTCCCGTGGATATCTAGACTTTCCTCCACTACAGACCGCATACATTCGCGCCCTACTGATCTGTAACCCATTGATTTATTTGCTTCTTTGTATGTCTGTGTTTTCATTCACTGAAATCTACGTATGATCGGGCTTATTTGAGTCTACAACTCACAAATGTGCATGTTCTTCCTTCGTCGCAGCTCGCGTATAACCTCAAGAAAACCCTAGAACAATAATCTCAACTTCGTCCCTTCGACTCCTGCAACCTCTCTCTTCATTGAACTTCGTTGCCTCGGAATCATTGCTCTAGTTCTTTCAATAGTACCTTCCCATAACACTTTAAAACATAGATATTCAATGTGCACAATAGGTGTTAATAAGAGTCTCTTGAAGTCTTATTTATATTTTCCAAGTGACTTCCTTTAGGGGCTAGCTTGTAACTGTTTTACCCCTTTTCCTTATTTTAGGGCTAACCCACACTTTCTTGTTGCAACCACTTTACCCTTATTAAATTCTTGTTGCAACTACTTTACCTTTAATAAATGACCTGTAACTTATTGTTGATCTTTTAGGGTCTTTTAAATCATTCTTCAGGGTCCTCCAACTTCACAAGGCCATAACTCCTCAACCGTGAGGAACCACATGATGTACCACATATCATCAGAAACAACATGATGAGTATTATCCATCTATGAATGCATTACTTGAATTTACATTGTCATTCATGTCCTTATTCCTTTATAAACTTCGGGTTCCATAACCATACCTATGGGGATTCTTGTAGACTTATTCAAATACACCCATCACACAAGTTGACATCAACCACTCTTGTTGACATCAATGACAACTAACTTACCATCAATCTCTATCACAACTCTGGGATATCTCGAACCCTCCAAGGGTTGACATCAATGACAACCAACTGTCAAACACTACATAATGGTGACAATCAATGACTAAACAAATGAGTAAATGTACTAAAAAATGTTGACAAACAATGACCAAATAAATGAGTAAATGTACTACAAAATGGTGGAAATTAATGACCAAGTAAACAAGCAAATGTTCTACAAAATGGTGGCAATTAATTATCAAATAAAAAAGTAAATATATTACAATATGATGAATCAATTCAACCAATTAATGACTAGGTGAATTACAACTAAAAATTAGTCGGGGGAAAAGAGACTGTAAATTTGTTGCTAATAGTCGTCAACTCAAAAATAGTTCTATATGTCCTATTTTTAGTTGTTTTGTAGTAACAAATTACTCATTTTGTACTAGTGTATGTTGCAAATATTGGGTTGTTTATCCTTTCAAATCCATCTGTTCCTCCCATACAATCAACAACACTTATGTCATTTTGTGGTCCTCTTTATAATTGGTCTAATTACTTGAATATTCTTAAATACAAACATAGCATTTCCATGTATAGTATGTATATGAACAATTATGCTTGTGGAAAATTTAACAAGAAAAACCTGGTATATATCGATGTTCTTCCACGAACTCATGGGAACATTGCAGGGTTCATAAATAGCCACGGGTCATCATTATTTAGTGCAAATTGTTCATTTGAGGAACACTCTAATGACAAAGAGTTTTTTATGAAAAGGAAGGTATGCATATTTTTTGTTGTGTATGCAATACATAGTTTGTCTCCTAGTAACGAGTTGTTAATAAAATATAGCTTTCATAGAGCACCAACCACTCGTCAAAAATGTCTTGCATTAGATATACCTTTAGACATCCCTTGGGGCGTAAGAAAAATATGATTGAATAATTGAACTTTTCGATTTTGAATGGAACTAATATAAATGCATTGCTCAATTCAACATTTGTTTTATAAATTGGTTGGTTGCATGTTTATTATTTGGAAAAAAAAAATCATGCTTCTAATAAATGTTTGGTATAATGTTTGAACATACTAAATGCATTGTGTTACTAATATTGTCGATGTAATGTTCAATATTTTTAGAATCAGGATTTTGATGACGAGCGACTTGTCTTACCATCTACTGTTGCACCCCCACTATGATGTCAAATGAAGAGAATGTTATTAAACAAGCATAGCTTGGAGAGGAAGCATACCAAGCATTGTTGAATTAACCACCTATTCAATTGTCACTATGTCTTGAGTCACCAACTCAAAACCTCTTTTCATATAGACTTTGTGAAGGTAGCTAAGTCAGGGTAAAGATATCACTATTGTATTTAGGTATCAAATGGTTTAGGAGAATAGCCTTGGAATCCTCCTCATCAACTAATTCCTTGACTTTTTCAAGATATATAATAGTAGATATTATATCATTGATGTGACTTGACATGGTGGCTTCAACTGGCATCTTAAAGTCGAAAAACTATAATTTTAGGGAAAAGTTTTATTTCACTACTTATGCCCAAAATAACTTGTTGATACTTTCCCATATATCCTTGGATGATTTTTCAAAATCTACGTGGTGTAGCTCTGAATATGAGAGGGCAAGACCAATAATATATTTTTCCTTATCATCTCTGTTTTTCCATTCTATCAACTTATTCGGATCTACAGGTTCTACCTCGATTCCTTTGACAGTTCCCCGTAGGTTTTTATTCATTAATTGCATCTGGATATTCACTTTCCATGTATGGAAAGTGAAACCCAAGTCCTTCTCTAACAACATCTCCATGAAAATCAAATATGATCTTTTGTTTCTAAAACATAATTACCGTTGAAAATTATTTTTTTAAAACTAAAAAAAAAAAACTCACTAAAAATTACTTCTAGCCCATGCTGGACCAACAGGAAAGAGATGAGGTGATTGTAACCTAGATTAAAATATCAAGACGAGAGGAAGGCGATCCATATGTAAAGAGAGGAGGTCGTACATTGCTAAAACTCTCAAATATGAGAGGAACTGGCTTGCCAACAACAAATCGACCCCTCAATTAGACATATTGTCCCTTCAAATGTCATATCGACCTTTTAAAAAACAAATTGTTGGACAAAACAAATATAAATCGACCCTCAAACACATAAATCAACCCTCCAAGCAAAGTAAATTGGAATGTTGAAGCAGATCTGACAGATGTTTAGATATTTAGACACTTGGGAGTTAGTTAAGATATACTTGGTCTAATGTGTCATTAGGTAAAAGTGTGTCTCTTAGTGTGTTTCTTTAGTATGCATTTGTAGTTAGGAAATCTGACAGTCACGATATGTTCCCAACATAGAGTGATATGACAGTTCATATTCTCATCAATCTTAACGACTACATTGATTTGTGGCTTAACACCTTATTGGTCCATGATCTTTATTTAAAGAGCATGGAGGTTCATTTGTTGATGATCAATTGTGAGAAACTCTCTTGTAAAATCTCTCTGTAATATTTTTCTTTTGCATTAATAAACTGCTTCAAGTGGTCACGTTGGCTGGGGTCGTGGATGTTTCCCCATAAGGTTTTTACCACATCAAATCATCGATGTGTTTATCTTTGATATAGTTGTGTGAGTGGTTATTGAAGGTGTTTTTCCTATGTTGGAATACATGTGTTGTCGAACATGGTATCAGATCCTATTTGAATACCTGCTCCCGTTGTAGATCGAGATTGTGAAGCCGAGTTGTCTCATCTCTGGTTTCTTCCATTTCCATATATTTATGGGCTAAGAGGATTGTTCCATTGTGTCTGGAGAACTCATTTCAGTTAGGAACATTTTTCGTTTCACTCGAAAAGGTTTTTGTTTTTCCAAGATACAACCATTTCAGTCAAATCCAAAGGTATATAGCCTAAATAAGCCATTTTTAAATTTTTGCAGAGTATTATTTCAGTTTTATATTGTTTGTTTCTAGGTTGCTACTCTTTTAGATCTGCGTATTCTCTTTTCCCTGTGCCCTGTGTGATCTCGGCAAATAAAAAACAGATAGTAAAATGTGCATTTTTGGGGTAAGCTAACCGAGATCTAACCCTTGTTGTCATCGAGAAGCGGAATTTTTTTCTTGTGTGAAAAGAGTTATTTTATGAGCAGACTCTCCAAGGCCGTCTTTCACAACAACACCCCCAATCCTCCTTCTAAACAATACAATATGTTTTGCTATCTCACTTGGTTAAAAATTGTCTTATTAAGTAAGAGGTCTTGAGTTCAAGTCTTTTTTTTGTTATTTTTTTTGAAAAAGTTCATGCATCCATTGTAAAATGTATTTCACTTCAAGTATAAAAGTGAATCACTATAAGTAGTTTTAATATTGTATTTTAAAGTTATTTATTTTGCATGAACCTTTATTTTATAAAGTAACTTCATTGTAAAAGTGATATCTGCTTCTTTTTATAAAAGTGGGTAACTTCATAAAGAAACTTATTTGTAAAAGTGAGGTTGTTTGGAGGGGTATCACTATGTGGACCAACTTCTGCTTGCCACATGACTCTTTGGTTACCGTTTATACTTTTTTTTAAAGGACATAACTTTCACATCTGAAGTCTGTTTTCAGTGTCGTTTTTTTTAAACCACCTAATTTTTCGATATCTTTCCATCCAGATCATCAGTTTCAATTTTTAAATCCATCTATTTTCATATTTAATATGGCTTCTTCCAGTGATTTTTTTCTTACCAGCACCAACTATTTCCAATGGAAATCCCATATGGAGGATTTATTAAGAAGTAAAGGCTTGTACCAGATTACCTTGGGAAAGGAAAAAGAACCCATTGATGATGAAAAGAAATTCAAATGGGCTAATAGGAATGATGAAGCACGTGGATTGATCAGAATGTCCATCTCTCTTGATTTAAGGTTCCACCTTCAAGAAATTGATGACCCTGATGAAGCTTGGGAAAAACTTGAATTTGTGTTTGGTAAACACAATAGTATTTGAGAAAATCACTTAGAAAATCAGACATTGACTTTAAGTCCAAATTATTTGTCTTGCATTGAATATTATCTATCTATGTTTAAAACACATATAATTTTATGTGAAGAGTGTAGCATAAAGTTGGAGGAAGAGAGTTGCATATATATTATTCTTTCTAAGCTAGGTAGTGCATATTTTGTGTTTTTATCTACCTTTTATGCCATGAGAGAGGCTCTAGGGAAATCCTATCAAAAACCAACTCTTGAGTCATTTTGTGATGCTTTGATTAGAGAGCAAGATAAGCTTGTACAACATGGAGTGATTATCACTGCAGGTACCTCCAACAAAGCCTTAGTATCCCAATAGAAAGATAAACCAAAGAATATAAAGAAGCAACATCCTTGCCACAATAAGCAAAATAAGGGTCCCAAACCCACTCAGACAACTTCAGCTCCTAATGGTGACAAAGGAGAAAAATATAAAAATAATAAGACAGACAGACATTGCAACTTTTGTGGGAAAGATGGTCATGATGAGTCCAAATGTTTCAAGAAGATGGCAGCTTTATAAGCAGTGATGAAGAAGCACAACATCAATATTGATTCTACTTCTTATTCTTCTTCTCGTGGACATGCACTTTCTACTTTTGGTTTCTCCTTCAATGCAAGTTCTACTTCCATATGAGTTCATTGAACCTGAACCAGCACTAGCACTTTCATTTCCTATATGGGTCTGTTCAACACAAGAAGTAGTTGGTGATCTTGTTAGTGATCCTTCGTATCAATGTTGGACACATTCACAGTTCCAACGATCCTCTTCTCTTTTGGCTCAAGTTTCAGAGACTCATGACCCAGAGACATTTGCATAAGCTTTAGGTCATCCAAATTGAGATACATCAATGAATGAAGAGTATTGTTCTTTAATGGAAAATTGATACTTGAGATCCTATACCTCTTCTAAAAGGAAGAAAACTTGTTAGATGTAAATGGGTCTACAAAACTAAGTATGCATCGGATGCAAGTGTTGAAAGGCACAAGGCTCAATTAGTTTCCAAGAGATTTCCCAAGTTGAAGGAATTGACTATAATGAAACATTTTCCCCTATAGCCAAAATGAATTCCATTTGCCTTGTTATTTTTCTTGTTGCATCCAATAAATAGGATGTGGACCATCATATGGATGTTAAATCTGTCTTCTTGCATGGGGATTTTCAAGAAGAAATATACATGGAACAACCTCCTGGCTATGTATAGAATGACTCTAGCCTTGTTTGACGCCTTAAGAAATCTCTTTATGGTCTTAAGTAAGCTCCCCGAACTTGGTATGCCAAAATGGACAGCTTTCTTATTGACACTGGATTTTCTAGATGTCATTCTTATCCTAATGTCTATACCAAGAAAGTAGGAATCCATGTTCTTTATGTTGATAACCTTATCCGTACTAGTAGTGACTCAAAACTTTTAAACCATGTGAAAACCAGCCTTAAGAAGAAATTTGAAATGACAGACTTAGGCTTTTTTCACTATTTTCTTTGGCCTCCAAGTTTTGCAAATCAATGAAGGAATTTTTTTCCCAATCTAAGTATGCTTGTGACCTTCTTCGTTTCTTCCACATGGAATATTGTAAACCAGTCCCCTCTCCCTTCCAGTTTGGATTCAAGCTTGTCTCCACCTGTACTTCTTCTGAAGTTGATGCCACTTTGTATCATCAGTTAGTTGGTAGCCTCTTATACTTGACTCATACCCATCATGATATTTCCTTTGTTGTTGGTCTTGTTTCTCGGTATATGCAAACACCCCATGAATTCCATTGGAAAGAAGCTAAAAGGATACTTCGATATGTCCAGGGTACAGTTCAGTTCGGGATACATTACAATTTAGAGGGGACTCCTTTATTGGTTGGTTTCACTGATTCATATTGGCCGAAAGACCCTGATGATCGGAAGTCTACTGTAGGTTATGTTTTCAGGCTTGGTTCAGGACTTGTCACTTGGGAATGTAAAAAATAACAGACTATTGCACTTTCTTCAACAGAAGCAAAGTATCGAGCAATAGTAAATGCAAGTCAGGAAGTCATGTGGATTCGACAGATCCTTTTAGATTTTGGATTCCATCAGTAGCATCCGACTAGACTTTGGTGTGACAATCAGAGTGCCATCAAGCTCACCAAATACCCATTTCATCATCAGCGTAGAAAACACATCGAGCTACACATGCACTTCATCAGAAATCTCATTTATGATCGAGTTATTGAAGTGTTATTTTTCCCTACAGAAGATCAAGTTATAGACATTTTCACAAAGTCTCTTACAGAAACGAAGTTTTCCAAGATTCGATCTATGTTAGGAGTTCAGGAATTTTTCATTAATGGGGGACAGGCTCTAATGCCTCCTTCCTTCTATTATTGTGTCACTTTTGTAAATCCTTCAATCATATCCCAAGTTAATCTTAAGGGGGGGTGTTAGAATATTTAGACACTTAGGAGTTAGATAAGATCTACTTGGTTGAATGTGTCATTGGGTAAAAGTGTGTTTCTTTAGTATGCATTTTTAGTTAGTAAATCTGACGGTCATGATATGTTCCCGACATAGAGTGATCTGACGGTTCATATTCTCCTTGATCTTAACGAATACATTGATCTGTGTGTTAACACCTGATTGGTCCATGATCTCTATTTAAAGAGCATGGAGGGTCATTTTTCATGATCGATTGTGAGAAACTCTCTCGTAAAATCTTGTTGTAATCTTTTTTCTTTTGCATTAAAACTTATCCAAGTGGTCGTGTTGGTTGGGGTTGTGGATGTTTCCCTGTAGGGTTTTTACCACGTCAAAACATCAGTGTGTTGATCTTTGATCTGGTTGTGTGAGTGGTTACTAAAGGTTTTCTTCCTTTGTTGGAATACATGTGTTGTCGAACAAGATAAACTTGGAGGATTTGGATGAGAAACATGGCCTACAGTGGAAAATTGATCCTCCAACAAGCAAATGGGCCCTCAAAATGGTAGCTCGATCCTTTAATTTGATGAGTTCTTTCTAATTGTACAACTACATTATTTCCATATGATTGGAAATAGTGTAATTTTAGGAAGCAACAAAATTGGGCGACTCAAATATTTGCATTGGAAGCTCCTTCAAATCATGGTGATTTTAATCATGGCTTACACCCAAAAAACATGTATGTCAACTATATGTTACAATAGAATCGTGGCTTTCACTCGTGTTGGTATATGACTGTGTTTGACTACGGATAAAGCTGGATTTTCATCCGCTTTGATACCATATTATGATAACCAAAGAAATCCTAGAAAGGGTTATGATAGCGAAAACATGATCTCCATAAACATTGAACGATATTATTATTGAACAGTACAAAATTACAATGACAGTCCTCACTCTTATAAAGAGTTTGAGTGACCAAAACCCTAAAAAATGAAAACCTTAATATTTTAACCTTAAGTCACTAACGTGAATTTATTACATGGGTAAGCCTTATATCTCTAATAACAAACTTCATCATCTAGCTTCCCAACTAAAACCAAATTCATTCTAAGATCTGGTACATGTCTGGCATGTCTAAGAAATAGACTACAATTGTCTTATGTATTTATTATAACATCTCTTATTCCTTCAATATTACAAAGACTTTTATAACCCAATCAAAACTTACTCATATTACCAGATTTATAAGAAATAAAATTTTCTCTACTTGGCGTAGCATGGCAGGTGCATGGTAGAAGCTCCAAAATCTAAAATCCAATCACTATCATGACTATAAGTATAAAGGCATGCATCCTCACAAGAAACAATAATTAATACCTCACCATCTAATGCAATAGCAATATTTTCTTCATTATCGTTGTTGTTGGTTGTCTTTTCATCCTTTTTCTTCCTTTTTAATATCATGCAATATTTTATGACACGACCAGGTTTTCTGCAATGATAACAGGTTATTCTTCAATGCCTAAACTTGGACCTGCCTCTAGATATGGATCGCCTTGATTTATTTATATTTGATTGCCTTCCATGTTCACCAAGGGTTAATGCCTCCATATTTGACATGTCCTCTCCCATAGATTTCTTGTGCATCTCTTCATTTAATAAAGTATTAGAAACATATTCAAAACACAATTTACCTTTTAGTGCCACATTACTTATGGTGATGACCAAGTTCTGCCAACTATCAGGCATTGAACTCAAGAGTAGGATGGATTGTATTTCATCATCAAATACAATATGCAACGAAGTGAGTTGGTTCAACACCATGTGCAACTCATTTAAATGTTCATCTATTGGGCTCCCTTCCTTCATTTTGAGGTTAAACAACCTCTTCATCAAAAATAATTTGTTGACTACTATGTATCATTCACATAAATCATGAAGTTTTTTCCATAATGACTCGGTTGTATTTTCTTACGAAACATGGAAGTATATCATGTCTTCCAAATACTGTCAGGCAATGGAAATTGTCTTTCGATCTAACTTCTCCCAGTCTTCATCAGTCATCGATGAGGGTTTCTTTGATTTTCCTTCAATCGACAATTGCATATCTTTTAGGGTCAATATATATATATATTCCATTTTTTACCTCCATATGGTAAAGTTTACCTCGGTAATATTTTCAATGTTTATCACTAACTCCATTGCATCCACCTATAAATGAACCCTACATGCATCGAATCTCCAAAAAAACTTTTCTCTGATACCCATTGTTAGAAAATAAACAACAATCAATAATAAACTTAAATAGATCTCATGATAAAACACCAAACATAATAAAAATGGAAAAAATAAAAAAGAACAAAACACCATGAATTTTACATGGAAAACCCAACAAAAATCTGGGAAAACCCGTGGGGAAAGGATCAACAACTTTTATGTATTAGAAAAATTCATACAGCAAGCTTTATCTCAACTCTTGTTCTCACTTTTTTTTGTGCATGAGAAAGAGTACACATATATAGGCTCTCATAGAAGAAGGTAGACAAAGTACCATGGACACAATACCATGGGATACCAAAAACCATGGGCCCAAAACCACCACTATAGACTAAAATCATTTAACTCATTCCATGAGTCAAGGTTAATGCAACATTACATAAGTATGAATAAGTCATAAAATGTATTATATTTTATTTTATTTGGTCTCACACACAACAAAATGCGTACATGAATGGGTCTCCTCTTCAGAGCTGAGCAACCCACACCTTCGTCAATCACTCGTTCTTCCTCTTCAACCAAGAATAGGAACAAGGGATTCCAAATGAGCAATGTTTAGAGAAAAATATGACTTCGAAATGGGCACAAGGAGGCGACATTCAATGCAGGAAAGTGCATGTATAATATGCCACCCTCCAAGACTATTCCTTGTATTTCACAACCATTGATTCTATAAACCATTGATTGACAAAGGTGATTAGAGGTGGGACCCTACTAATGGACTGATGTGGCACTCAGCGTATGATGTCGGGACAAAGAATATTTTTTGGAGAGAGTATGGCCATAATCAAAGGAAATCGACCTAGCATAAGCCTCTTAGCATTGAAGATTGGATAAGGTGCCAAAAAAAATATATTACAAGAGGTTCAATCTACAGGAGAGATTTGGTGGGGTCATATCCTCTCAATGAGGATCATCTAGTGTCATCAGTTGGTAATGCATAGTTGGTAAGTATTAGAACTGATGGATGGGTTTGGGGATTGGAGTCTTCTATATTTTCCAAGGTGTTAGTAAACAATCTACATTCACAAAACTTTTCCTACCTTGTTGATGTGTATGATAATAACTATGCAAGTTAGTTGTACTTGGGTTGGCAAAGAGAAGATCAATTAGGATTGCAAAGTGAGCAGGGAAAGGAGAGGGAAACATCTATATCAAATTTGCAATCATCATCTATTAGGCTAAGATATCAACGTCATAAAATGGTGTGGGAAAGAAACGTGGATGAGGCTACATAAATAATTAGTGAAGGATATCAAATGGTTTTAGTAGTACAATGAGAAAGGGGGGGGAGGGGAGGGGGGGGGATTAAAAGTGGAATTTGAATTGGAAAATACATGGTCTATTAAGACCAATCTCTTTTTCTAGCTCATACTAACTAACAAAGACCTTCCATGGGACAATCTTGAAAAATAGGTTGTGGTAGGGCCCAAGATATTGTATTCTATGCAAAGAGAGCTAAAGTGATACCCATATTTTTTTTAAAGGCCATTTCACCTTAGAAGTATGGACCACTATAAAAAGACTAAATGTAATTAAAGAAAAATGGAAAGGAAGATTTGTAGTAGAACCCTTGAACCTAGTTGGAGGACATTGCGGTAAGGAAAAACAATCCTTCACTATCCCTTTTTATGTTATGGATTATATGGTTGTTCATGAATTATTATGTTCTTAGTGAAGTGCAATAACCCCTACCATGACTTACTACAAATTTAAATAAGCTTACAAAGATTATGTCAAATGTTAGAAATAACATAAGTAGAGAGTACTAGGTCATTTAGAGGTAAATGAATCCATTCTTTATGGGTTTTTAACCAAAATACAAATCAAAGTACTAGAGAATGTGGACAAGTTCATATTACTTGTATCTTGTATGCATAAGAATTCATTTTAATGTGGTTTGGGGTGTAGCGTGAATCATTCAGAAAAAATTAGGGCAGAGAATAAATTGATGAAAATTGTATTGGAGGAAGATATTCAAGGGATGAATTTGGGGACTCCAAATTAGCTATTTATTGGATCACAATATCTAGAGAAAAAATATGCATAAGGGTCCCTCAGGTCCTATAATATGAAACTGATCTAAAGGATGTATATTTTAACCTTGTACAATAATTTATTGCAAATGGATTTTCAATAAAAGAACATAAAAGATACAATGGAAAATACACACATTACACAGATATTTTTCCCCTGGAAACCCAAACTGAAAAAACTAACATATTATATATTCATCCACACATTCATTCTTTACAATAAAATATATATATGAGCCAGTGGCATCCAAAACCCTAATCCAATGACCTAGATTAGTCAACAACCCTAATTCCTTAACCGGAAATAGAAAACCATCTGCAAAAAATCATGTGTCTAAAAACTGCCCATAAATGGACACGAAAACTGAGGAATTCCCAAAAATAGACACGAAAATTGAGGATATAACACATATAACACATATCCAACATTCTCCCACTTCTTGTTTTCTTTGCATACAAGGGGTTACAGGGTTACATAGTCAACGATCTAGGGAAACAATGTCCATAGATCCTCTACACCAAGAGAACTTCTCAGTGCTCACAGATTTTTTTAATGAATGTGCAACATTATTCAAAGTATCCACCTTCGTCAACAACACCTTATTTTATTCAACCATGTCTCTCACAAAGTGATTTTGAACATCAATATTCTTTGTCTTTGAATGATAAGATGGGTTCTTTGTCAAAAAAAATTCATTTTAATTGGAACACTCTATCCTTACAACTTGTTGTACCAACCCCAATAACTTAACACAATATTTGTAACCATACTGCTTCCTTACTTGCATAAGTGGTTGCCATGTATTCAACTTTTGTAGTTGAAAGTGCCACTACAGACTATCTTTTTCTCATCTAGCTAATTTCTCCTCTAAACATGTTAAACACATACCCTCTTGTAGATATTCCACAATCTAGATCTCCAATCCAATATGCATCCACAAACCCACGTATGTCCAACACTCTATCCAAACCTAGTATTACTTGGTAGCACAATCCATAACTAGTAGTGCCACGCAAATACCTGAAAACTCTCTTTACTGTTTTCCAATGCTCTTTCCTTGTTTTTGACATATACCTACTCAAAACTCCCATTGCATGTGCAATGTTCGGTCTAATATAGACCATTTCATACATCAAACTACCAACCACACTCGCATATGGAACATGAGACATGTCCTCATCCTCTTCTTGTTTCTTGGGACATTGATCGACAGATAACTTTACACCTATAGGAATACGGACCCTGATCGGTTTATATTCCTGCATAATAAACCTATGCAATATTGTCTCCACATATTTTCTCTAGTTTAACCAGAGTTTCTTGTTTTTCTGATCTCCTTTAATTTCCATGCCCAAAATGAAATTTGCAGCACCAAGATCCTTCATGTCAAATTTAGAGGACAACTAAGTTTTCACATCCTAGATAATCTATGTGTTGTTTCCTATCATCAACATGTCATCCACATACAAGACCAAATAAATCAAATGATCACCAATTAATTTAAAATACAAATAATGATCCTCTTTTCTTCTTGTGAAGCCAAGTCCCAGCATATAAGTATCAAATTTTTGATACCACGTCCTTGGTTATTGTTTTAAACCATACAGGGACTTTTTCAGCTTGCATACTAGCTCCTTCTTTCCTTTCATAGCGAATCCTTCTGGCTACTTCATATAGATTTTTTCTTCCAAATCCCCATGTAGGAATGTTGTCCTCACATCCATTTGTTCTACTTAAAAATCAAATGCAGTAGCAACAGATAATAAAAATTGAATAGAAGTTAATTTGGCAACACGAGAAAAAATCTCACCAAAATCAATTCCCTCAACCTGGGAATAACCCTTTGCTACTAACCGAGCTTTGTATTTCTCCACTTTTCCTGCTCCATTCATCTTCTTTTTAAATACCCATTTTCTTCCAATGGGATTTCTTCCAGTCGAAAACTCCACTAGATCCCAAGCCTCATTTTTATCCAAGGATGTCATTTCTTCAACCATGGCCTTTTTCCATACTTTTCCATCCTCTGAATCCACTGCCTCTCTAACAGTTATAGGATCATCATGAGTAATAGACAAAGAAAAATTTGAAAAGATATCATATGGAGTATACCTTTCCGATATCCTTTTTTCCCGCATTGATCTCCTCAATATTGAAGTATGAGGATCTTATTCTTCTTATTCTTGTTCTTCTGTAGAGTCTGATTAATCATCCTTTGGCTCAAACTCTATTTTATTTGGTTCTTTCTTACTTGGTAGGACTTCGTGTTTAACAATATCCTTCATTTCTCTAAATACCACATCTCAGCTATACACAACATTCTTAGTTTCTAGGTTCCAAATATTATAACCTTTGAGACCATCTTTATACCTAATAAAGATACACTATTTAGCCTTCTTATCTAGCTTACTCATGTTTTCCTTTGGAGCATAAACATAGGCCTCACAACCAAATACCTTGATATGTGCAAGAGAAGGTTTATTACCAGTCCATACCTCTTGTGGAGTCTTGTTATCCAATGTCGACGGGGGTGATTTGTTGACCAGGTAACATGAAATACCCACTGCCTCTACCCAAAATTATTTCCCTAACCCGACACCACTAAGCATGCACCTTGTTTTTTCCATCAATGTCCTTTTCATCCTTTCTGAAACTCCATTCTATTGAGGTGTATATGGAGTATTCTTCTTCCTTTCTATACCACACTTCTTATAGAATTCTTGAAATTCATTCCTGCAGAACTCTCCACCATTATCTGTCCTTGACACCTTAATTATTTTCTATGTTTGATTCTCAACAAGAGCCTTAAACTCTTTAAACCTGTCAAAGACTTCATATTTCTTCCTGAGGAAATATATCCAAGTATTTCTCGAGAATTCATCTATAAATGATACATAGTACACAAATTTTCCCAATGATGGAACCGACACAGGTCCAAACACATCACTGTGCACTAGCTATAAAATTCCTTTTTCCCTCCTTGCACCAGAGGAGAATCTTACCCGATTCTGCTTCCCATATACACAATATTAAAAGAAATTGAAATCCAGAGAGCAGTTAGACATACCTTCAACCATACATTTATTGTGTAGTAGTCGAAGACCCTTCTCTCCGATATGCCCCAATATTTGATTCCACAACATTACCTTTTCTCCAGAGACTCTAGGAGTTTTTTCTTCTTTTGCTCCAATATCAGGAACAATGGAACTATTGCACCCATCACTAATAGTGCTTCCTTGCAGCTTATACATAGTTCCAATCAAAACTCCCTTCAACAACACCATTTCTCCTCGAACCATCCTGCAGGTTTCTTTTTCAAATACCATTTTTACCCTTGCATCGTCCATTTTGCTTACAAAAATCAAGTTTTTGGCCAATCCTAGGATGTGAAGAACACCGGGAAGTGTTCTAATCCTTCCATCTTTGAGCCTCAACTTGAATTTTCCTCGTCCTATGATTTTGGTTGTCGATTCATCACCTAGTAAAACATTAACTCCATCATACATTTCATATTCACATAACCACTCCCTATGGGGAGTCATATGGAAGGATGCACCCAAGTCAACAAACCATGCCTCATGATTTTCATGTGTGCTTGAAGAAGCCAAGTACACATCCCCTCCTTCTTCCTTGGAGGTATTTTATTTTATAGAGGGATCACCTTCATATCCCTTCACTTTCTCAATGCTTTTGGATCTACTTTTGTTCTTGAAGTTCCCTTCTTTTCCACATCTCCAACATACCTTTACAAACTTTCCGGGAGATTTTGATCTACCCTTAGACTTAGATCTCCCACTTGAGGACTTAGATCTATTTCTTTCATGAGAGCGTCCTCTTGCAAATAATGCATATGTTCTCTATCCTTCCATGTTCTTCCATCTCATCTCCTACGATAACAGGATGAGACCACATCATCAAAACTCAAGGTAGTTGTATTACTACCTATGACCATAACCAAACTATCCCATGAGTCTGGTAAAGAGAACAATAAACTAATACACTTATCTTCATCTGAAATTTTAATCTCAAGAGATAATAATTGACTTACCATAGTATTGAATGTGTTCAGATGCTTTGTCATCGAGTCTCCATCTCTCATCCTCAGGTTATACAGCTTCTTCCGCAGGAACAATTTATTTACCAGGGACTTAGACTGATACAAGTTCCCTAACTTATTCCATAACTCCTTGGTTGTAGCTTCCCCTGACACATTCAGTAATATTGAATCTGAGAGACACAATCGGATTGTGCTCTTCGCCTTTCGATCCAACTTTTTTCAATCATTTGTTGACATTCATGCAAGTGCAGTACCTAGATCCACTGTGATCCACTGATATCTGTCTACCAACAGATCTTCCATATTGAGATTCCACAACTCAAAACTTTTCTCATTAAATTTCTCTATAACTATGTTCGAACTTCTCTCCATTTCCTTTTACTTGAAGAATCAATATCACAGATCTCCCATTGTAACAAGGCTTATCACAGTCCCGAGCCAAACCCATGACCACAAAGGCATCCCCCTGAAGCCAATAATTACTCTAATACCAAATGTAGATTTTAACCTTGTACAATAATTTACTGCAAACAAATTTTCAATAAAATAACATAAAAGATACAATGACAATTACACACATTACACAAAGATTTTTCCCCTGGAAACCAAAACCAGGAAAACCAACATATTCTATATTCATCCACACATTCATTGTTTACATTACAATATACATATAGGGGCCAACAACATCCAAAACCCTAATCCAATGACCTAGTTTAGTCAACAACCCTAATTCCTTAACCGAAAATAGAAAACCATCGGCGAAAAATCATGTCCCAAAAAACTGCCATAAATGTACACGAAAATCAATGAACACCCAAAAATGGACACAAAAACCGAGGAAAAAAATTTGTAGGCGTTTCCCCCAAACCCCCTACATAACTGACACAATGTAGACATTAGTTCTAGTCATGAAAAGAATATAACACATATCCAACAAAGGAGTGGTTTCAGTCCATCACTTTTCATCATATTTACAGGGAACATAACCAAGAAGTTGACAAACTTTCAAAACAAAGTTGTAAGGGTCATACAAGATTTTTACTTGTCAAATCATGTCAAGATGGGTTTAACGTAACTGATCACTGGATGATTTTTGCTCCAATTTAGGAGGATTAAGATCTTGTTTTTTATATAGATGTTTTCATGGAAATCATGATGTTTCATGTATATTTATTTTTATGGGGTCCTTGATCTCGTTTTATGCCTATTTTTAACATGATATTATGCAACTCTCTTATATTAACTAATGGAACTATTCTTTTTCAAAAAAAAAAAAGATGATAACTTATCAATTATTAATTATATTTTATCAAAAATCCTTACCCTTCCTAAATAGGTCCAAAATTATATCCTCCCATTATAATTAGACATTATATAGCATTCATAAAAAGATTAATAAAAAATATAATGATAACTTCAATAAACATCATTTCCAACACATTATCTAGAAAAGAACAATATTTTTTTTTGGAAATTATATTAATATGAAAGAAATATACATAGATGCTTGTATTGGTTCAAATTCCAAGAAAACCATAAGAGTTCTTTGGAAACAAGAAAGAGAAAGGAAACTTGCTTTCCCCACGGGGGAAACCAGGCTTAAAAAAGGACCATATTTTTTCTTAAAACCTTAGGTCTGTGTGACCAACTGTTTATAATAATACTGCTAAAATTGCCTATGGCCTAGACACAAGAAACTTAGAATAGAACTATACTGAAAAAATGGTAAAACATGTTATTCTTTTGCATGAGGAACATGAGAGAAAGGTGGACCTATGACATCCGGGTGAGCAACTACAGCGGAGGACTCTTCCCATGGTCGGCTCACATCAGGAGGTTGGAAGGATCCTCCATGGAGTTTAGAAATCTAGGTCACCACCGATAGAAAATAAGTGTTTTTCTCCTCGAGAGTTTCCATGTGATGCTTTAGTTGGAGAAATTATTTATCTTTAGGAAACATTCCCAAATCAACCATTTTTTTGGTGTGCCAATAGAGTTCCAAATTCCTAAAAAACTTGGAGTTGCGAGTTATGGTGCAACCCAGATCTAGGATTATGCCCCCCACTTGTTGTTCAAATTCCTCATCTTCTTTGAATTCCTTGATCAACTTGACCTTAGATTCCAACGCAGTCATGGTCGCTTGGTCCTCCTCAGGTAAAAAATCATGATATAATTCAACAAAAACTATAGTTTCCTTATCAGTGCACAACAAACCAGCGAGGGAGGGATGAGGTTTTCGTCCACGGGGATCCATGAGAAGGTATGACAGAGAATTTGAAGATACAAAATCAGTCCTAATGAGAACAAGATCAGACCACCTGAGGGAGTAGAGCCAGAGCATGATAGCATCCATGGCCCGCTCCTGGTCATTTATCTGCACTTGATCCATAATACATGTAACATTCAGACATGACAGGTTTTCATATCTTTTCATGGGAATGGAGAGAAAAGTAATGCTAGGTCATGACTTGGGCTTCCAAATCGTGCGATCTTTCAAACTTGCAATCCACCAAATTGTTGCAATTAACTTGCATGATGATCCATCACGGATGAATTACAGGGCCATTATCCCCCTAAGTGGGATATCCTTCCACCTTTCATGTTGGTCCTTGTGTCATCACATCCACACGGGACACACAACCCTCATTGCAAGCATACACCCCATCCGAGGAAAAGAATTTATCCTGGGTAATTGAGAGGCATGCCTACTTGAGGGGAAGAGAATTTATCCACTTCTATATGATCAATTTGACCCTTAACATATAAACAAGAGGGGAATATAATAAATGATTAATGAAATGAATAACTGAAACGAGTAATTCATTGATAATTTATCCTAAATTTTAATAGTTTAACATAGTCAAGATAGATATCCATTTTATGCGTTCATATTTCTAATTGGGAACATCGCTCTTGGTTCGTAATGTAAGGAATAAATTGTGCAGCATACATTAATATATATATATATATATATATATATATATATATATATATATATATATATATATTCTTAAATTATGATTGATGCTTATTCTTATGATAGAAGAGATCGTAACCACCTGATGTATGTGTGTACGTTTTAATTTGACTAAAGTTGATGTATAACAATATGACCACACAAAATTTATTCAGTGAATTGCAACAATAAGAAACTTGTCACATCTAACACATCAATTAAAGAGGTGAAGGTTATCAAAAGACTGGATCGAAACTCAGTCCATGCATAGCAATCTATCAGTCTTCACGCCAATAAGCAGGGAACAAGAATATCTAAACAAGTGTTACCGGTGACAAAAACAACTAACGCCAAGCTTTTGGCGTCGGTGGCCCAACTGCCCAAAATCAAATCTTGTTACTTAAAATCATTGGAACACTTGCACTGGTTAAAAGTTTATGGCACATCACAAGCCTAACAGTAGTCAGTCAGAATTTAATCCTAAGTCAAATTTTGAACGTATACGCAAACAAAAACATTACAAAGGATATCCCATTCTCGAAACTTGGAATAGTAGAAGACTTTATGATAGCTACTCAAACTGAGGTTTTTATAGAAGGGCCATCGTAATTTCATACTATCTGGTGCTTGACGTTTCAAGTGAAGAATACTCTACCCTTCTGGATGACAGAATCATTAAATTCCTTAGCTCAGACTAACTCTAGTGCCTACTTGCTCTGATAATGACAATAGTGTGATAAGTTAGAGTAGAAAAGTGCGTGGAAGAATTCTTTGAGCCATTGCAAGATCGTACTGAGTAGGAAAGAAGTTCTGAGCTTAGAATAGTTTATTAATTATCGTGGAGATGAGGTAAGTATTAACTCAATCCTCAAATTCCTTCCTGTAAAGGTCAAGGTTGAGGGGCACATTCTTAATTATGATCGGTTTCTGGTAAAAAGATATTTGAGAAAAGTACTCCTGAACGATCTCATGATTGAAACTCTTGCAGACCCAAAACCCAAAAGAACAGGCATCATATTCCACTATTTTGAACCTAATAACAAATCAAACTTGTATAGAACAGGGCTTACCTTGAATAGAATTTTACACCGAAATTCTTGGTGGTGGGGAAGATTTGTGCCATTATTTAAAATGGGAAAAGCAACAAGAAAAAGGCGTAGCAAAGAAGAGTACCCAAGTCCCAAGATGAACTGACTATCAAATGGTTGATGGGCCCTTGATTCTAACGCCATGTAATTTTTATATATTTTATTTTATGAATCTAAATAGAACGAATTAATCTCTTGAATGGAATATTTCAGCGTTGTATAAGTTCTTAACCTGAAAGGCAATGATGCATTATAATCTAGCGGGAACTTCTTGAGAACAAGGTCGACCAAGATTCTTCCGTCTAATGAACAACAAGTTGTTGTTTTATGCATCTTTAACTTGGAACGGAGTTTTCTTAAAAGAATGCATCTCTGCTTTGTGACTCTTGATACAATATCAGTATTGAATGATCGCCATATTTTTTATTAGAAAAAATATCGAACAGAAGAACTAAAATGATGTAATTTGTTTAATTCAAATCATTGTGGGTGTGATTTCGACTTCTCAACACAAAATGGTTTCTGTCAATTGAAATATTAGTGAGCATAGAAATCCCTCAATAGAGTAGCAACATAAATACATTCATCAAGAAGCTATCGCCACCTATTAGTTAGCATAAATGTCAATTCCATACCGAGTAAATAAATAATAATTTATAATAGAGGCATCATTTCCACACCTAGTGAATAAAATTGTACCATTACTATTATTGAAAAACTCAGAAAATTCCCAAATTCAATCTAATGAAATTTACACAATAGTTACACAAGAAACTATTCGAAGAATTGTGAATAAAAATATTTTTTTTTATATTGGAACAAAATTAGTTACTGTAGGTCTCTACAATTGACTAATTCATCAACCCTTAATTACATTACACTTGATCTATCATGACCATCATTCTGAAATATCATTGTACCCAAAATTTAACTAATTTAAAAATACTAGTACCGTAATCGTGTGACTATGATGTATGCGAAGATAATCTCCAGCTTCCAAACTTGCGCACTATATCTTTGTGTCTGCATTCTAATTCCAAAACTTCATCGGTACCTCCCAGTCAATGCTAGGGGTACTCTTCTTCCCCCTTATTCCCCCGAGCCACAAAGGGGCCACACAAAAAAAACAAAATGCAATAGCTCCCAAGATTTCCTCTCAAGGAAGAGCTTCCACTCTTTTCACAAGCTTGGATCCCCAACTCTCACAAGAAAACCATAGCCCAACAAAATTTTGGCAGCATAACATTACTAAGAAAAAGTGAGATCCATTTCCCCTCTTCTCCATTTCCTTTATAGAAAAATCCCCAATGACACATGTCCTCATGCACAAATAATTAACTTTTTAATTATTTTAACTAAGGTTATTCACCCACACACTTGTCACACTCTCCCGGGATTGTATAAGTAATTACCCTTTTCATTTTATTTAAAAATTCATTTTCCTTCACATTCCCCAATGTGTTCCTATTTTTCCTCTTAGTTGTCCCTTTGTTCCCCAAATTCTCATTTAATGAGTGCCCCCTAACTATATCTTAGTTAGAGTTGGATTAGAAGTCTTCTTTTAGTTATACTTAGTGGTAGTTTGAATCAAGATGTTATTATATGTGTACACCTATTCTCTCATGTTTTATTCTTTCTATTTTAAAAATCCCTTTTATTATTTTCAGGCACACATGTGCAATTTTCCAAACCTTTAAATTGTGTTCCCTCTTTTCCTAGAGTTTGATTTTATTTCAAATCTTTTAACTTATTTCACATTTTATTTAGTCCTTTATTTAAATTTAGACTTAGACTTAGTCTAGATTTAGGCTTAGACTCTGGTGATGTTTCTAAATTTATAATTTATTGATTAATTAATACTATGTCCTATCAATGTCTAAGAATTTTATTAATTTTCTATGCCATCTAGATTTATTGACTCACATTTTAATTGTGCGACGTGCCCTTCAAGACGCACCTTCTTGCTCCAAGGGTGCCACTCGCCTTTGACTGGTTTTAGAATTTTGTCTGGCCCTTGGAGTCAACACTCCATTCGGTCGACCTTGTGAGAGACTAAGGAATTCTAAGGAATAGGGATTTTGCCTTATTGCGCTCCCTTTAGATTTCCTCATGAGCAACTGTCTGAGTCTTCCCTCACGGCATCATGTACCTCTCGAACTAGGTAATCGTAAACCTATAGTTCAAGTCACGGCGGGAGTGCTTGTAGGCTGTGACAAGGATGTTGTCACACATCTCTCTCAAATGTATGGTTTTGGTGCATGACCCCTTTACTCCTTATGTGAGTCAGATTAGCAAGCATCGTCAAGCCTGCATCCACTGACAAAAACAGTGTCAATAATCCATATATATAAATCATTATGTAATCAATCATATATCACATGTGCGTAAAATGAAATACTCAAACAAAATACAATCCACTCCCTAACTCAATCTGGAGTCCAAGGAAGTCCATTGATTCCATCAGCATCCATAACCTATCATATGTCCTACACACTTAGGATAACTCATCAATAATATCTGTCAATACATATACATCTAAAAGTAACAATGAATTACAATACATCATCATCATCATATATAACTCATATTTGAAACGAAATCATAATGTACTATAGCCAGATCACTTGCATTCAAGTGTCCTCAAAGAATAAGTCAATATAAGTGTGATTAGTAGAATGGGATGTTACATACACCCCCTCTTTTTTAAACTTCATTCTAAAGTTTGTACAGTATATAAATTCCAGTAAATAAATGTATCTGACATATATCTACATATTTAATCTATCAAACAAATAAGGAAATTGTTGACGCATCTCATATGCGTCCTCCCATGTAGCGTGGACTATAATTGTCCCAATGGACCTTGACTTGATCGATTATTCGACGTCGTAGTTGTCGATTGTGATGGTACAGAATGTGGATTGACTCTGCCATGAGAGCACCCTCGACCAACACCTGTAAAGAAATCATGTCAATAATATGTGACGGATCACTAATATAATGTCATAAAACAGATACATGAAATACATCATGCATACGCCTCAAAGAATCATAAAAGGCTAGTCGATAAGCCATGGGTCCTTTATTTTCCACAAACTTGAAAGGTCCCACAAACCTAGGAGAGAGTTTAGTACCCTTTCCAAACTTGATCAAACTCGTATGCGGTTTTACCCGCAAGAAAACTCTGTCGCCAACCTCATAACTACGATCAACACAATGTGCATGAACATAACTATTTTGTCGATCATGCGCTTCTTTAATCCTTTGTCTTATTTATTTCATCTATTCTTCCATTTCTTAGATCACTTCTAGTCCCATCGGGACCCTATCCTCAAGTCGATCCCAACTCAACAGCGTCCGACATGGTTTCCCGTAAAGAAACTCAAATGGTTCCATCTTAATCGTACTATATTAATTGTTGTTGTGTGAAAACTCTACCAATGGAAAGAAGTCTTCCCAGTGTTTTTTTTAATCCATCACATACATACGCAACATATCCTCTAAAATATGATTCATCCTTTCAGTTTTTCCATCTATCTTGGGGTGATATGGTGTGCTAAAATTCAATTGTGTTCCCAAGGCCTCTTGGAAACTAGTCTAAAATCATCCAGTAAACATTGATTCTCGATCGGATATGATTTTTCTTGGTACACCATGTAACTTCACAATATCACTAACAAATACTCTAGCTATGTTTGGCGCCCGATACGTTGTATGCACTAGAATAAAGTGTGCACTCTTCATCACAGTGTCAACTACCACAAAAATCGAATCGTGTCTCCTTGTCATCAATGGATATCCAACAATAAAATCCATCGAAATGACTTCCCATTTTGATTCAGGAATCACGTGTGGTTGTAACAATCCTGTTGGATGTCTATGTTCAGCCTTCACTTGCTGACATTATAGACATCTCACCATGTAACTAACTATGTATGCTTTTATTCCTTTCCAAAAGAACAAAGGATTAAGGTATGCCTTCATCTTCGGGACTCCCAAATTAGCCATGTACACTACTCGATGCGCTTCACTCAAAATCAAATTCCTCAGTTCGTCATTGGGTGGTACATAAATTATGTCATTATATCTCAATAATTCTTCATTGTCCAATGTATGACCTTCAAACTTTGGTACCATCATGATATCTTGCCCAGTATTATCCTTAACTTCCTTGTACCAATCATCGTCTATCTGTAAAGATAGAATCTTTTCTTGAATATTTGTCTTAAGAGGTATTACTGAGAAAATGTGTGGTCTCTGACTCAACGCATCTACTACTCTTTTCACCATTCCTTTAATGTAAGTAATCTCAAATTCATATTCGCTAAGTAATTCTGACCAACGCCTTTGTCATACGTTCAAGTCACTCTAAGTAAATATATGTTGCAATCTACAGTGATCTGTCATTAATTCAATTTTTTGTAAAATTAGATAATGTCTCCAAACTCTCAAGGCATATACAATTGCTAATAACTCCAAGTCATGTGTTGTGTAGTTTTATTCATGTCTTCTTAATTTCCTAGAAATGTAAGCGATCACTTGACTGTCTTGCATCAAAACTCCGCCTAAACCTTACTTGGATGCATATGTGCATACCAATAATTCTTTGTCCATGTCGGGGACCTTTAATATCGGTTTTATTGTTAACAACTCCTTAATATTTTGAAATGCTTATGCACATTTCTCTGTCCATGCAAATTTCTTATTTTTCTTCTGCAATTCCGTGATTGAATTTGTTATCTTTGAAAAATCTTCGACGAATCATCGATAATATCTTGCTAAACCCATAAAGCTACATACTTCATGTACGTTCATCGGTGTGGGCCATTTGATAATAGCCTCTACTTTCGTTGGATCCACAGCGATACCATCTCCAGATATGATGTGTCCCAAGTAATGAATCTCTGATTGGTAAAAAGAACATTTTTATAGTTTCTAGTACAATTTGTTTTCTCTTAGACATTGTAGAACCAATCTCAAGTGTTATTCATGATATTCTTTCATCCGAGAATAAATCAGTATGTCATCAATAAATACTTGAACAAATTTTTCCAAGTATTCACGGAACACCCCATTCATCAAACTCATGAATATGCTCGGGGCATTTGTTAACCCAAACGGTAAAACGATAAACTTATAGTGTACGAATCTCGTCTTAAATGCGGTCTTAGGGATATCTTCTTCCTTAATATGTAACTAATGATATCCCGAACTCAAGTCAATCTTCGAAAACACTATCGCTCGCTTCATCTGATCAAATAAATCATATATTCTTGGCAACTGATATTGATTATTGATCCTCGTTTTATTCAATTGACGATAGTCAATACAAAGTCTTCATGATCCATCCTTCTTTCTCACAAAAATAAGTGGTGCACCCCACAATGATACGCTCAGACGTATAAGTCCTAAATACAACAACTCCTTCCATTTCATTTTCAACTACTACAATTCTGGTGTCGACATCCAGTATGGAGTGCTTGCAATCGGTTTTGTTCTAGGTTTTAAGTTTATTGTAAACTCCAATTCTCTTACTAGCGGTAAACCTGGTAATTCCTCTGGAAATACATCTGCAAACTCTGATACTACAAGAAGGTTTTATAATCCTTTTGCCTCTCCCTTTTCATTAAGTGCTAGGATGGCATATAACATGCATCCCTTGTGCATACTTTTCTGAAATTGTAGGGAAGAAATAAATCTCAATGAAACCCCCTGGTTTCTTCCTAAAATCACCCTACTCTATCCCAAATAATCTGTCAAACGTAACTGTTTCATCTTGCAGTTAAGTGTCACATCATGTGATTCAAACTAGTCCATGCCAACCACTATGTCATAATATCCTAATATTGTGGCATAAAGGTTGGCCTTTGTTAAAAATTCACCCAAGATAATGTTATAGTCCATAACCTTTCGTCCAAGTTTCTATTTGGCTCCCGATGTCATTTCTACATATCTGAACTTGTCCTGCTCGACTGACTTTACCTTAATTCTCTTTAGTGTTGCACTAGAAATAAAGCTCTTTGTAGCTCCTGGATCTATCAAAAAACTAAATGTTTGATCGATGATCATACCTTATGTCTCGAACATGGTGGATTGGTGCTCGGCCTGGTGGTTGTTCACCGTTGCATGTATCCTGTGGGCCTTGCCAAAATATCCAACTGTAGTGGGTCCAGATGATTTGGTTGCTCTGGCCTTCTCAATCGAATAATATCTCTAGTAAATGTGGCTCTCCACATGTCCATCATTCATTCTTCATTCCATTGCTCTTGGTCCCTAAAGTAGAAGTTGTTGGCCTAGTATTATGTGATCTTTGGTCGGTTATGTTCAACATTCCTAAAATGGTGTTGCTACTAAGGATGACATTGTTGTTGTTTCTGTTGTGGTGCTCTATAAGGAGTCCTCTGTTGAGTATTTTTTCCTCGCGGTGTCAAGAACATAGGTCCTCTAGGTGTATCTCGATGCCCAGAAGTTTTTATGGATGGTGTATGATGTTATTGCACTCTCGATGTCATTTTTCCAGTCTGTCTAGAAGGAGTCATTCCATAACCCCCATTGTTTATCTCTTCCTCAACAATTGGACCTTCCGAACTACATCATGCAATGTCTGAGGCATCAATATCCTCACCTTCGCACTAATGTTTAAGTTAAGTCTAAACACAAACTTGTTGACCTTTAACTTCTCTGTGTTCAGATGTGGATCATATCTGAGTAGCTCCATGAACCTAGAATCATACTCTGGTATTGTACGACTACCATGTCATAAGGCGTTGAACTCATTAAGCTGAAACTCAATGAATTCATCGGATAAGTACCTCTCTTGTAGTTGAGGTAGGAGTGTCTTACACCAAAGTAGAGCACTCCCTTTCATTTGAAATACCATCATGCAGAATTTCATGTTGGAGGTGTAATCGTGAAGTGTGAAGCACATCACCATGTTCTCCAACCATTCCTTGGCAGCTAAGTCGTTTGTGGCACCCAATAACTCGAGAAAATTCACTTTCTCGAATTTTCTTTGTATACTACTACTACCTGTTGGAGTGTGATGTGAACCCTCATTGGGTACAGACACCCTGCCCTAATCTCGATCCAGGTGAGTGATCAACGCCTCTGACATCCTCTTGAAGGATCCCATCATACCTACCACATCTCCCACAACAACCTACTCCTTCTTGATAGTCTACTCATCTCCCTGAAGGTTATATCCCTCTTACATGGATACTATCGGAGGAGGCACACTTCTTCCTCTAGCACGATGTCTATTTCCCCTGCGTCCTCTAACCATGATTACCTGCATGGACAATTTCAAATTTTATTAGTGATATATCTCTACTACCAAATACAACAGTGGATGGCGTACAGGTCCAGTGTCGCAGCATTGAACCTGATTTGATACCATATGTAACAACCCTTAGTGGTCAATAATAATTTACAAAAATACTACATAAGTAGTGTGCATTTTTTATTTTTTTGGTTTATCATTTCACAATTTAATCATTTAATCATTGACCAAATCATCAACAACAATCATATTAATTGATTACATCACTGTTGTAGGAAAATCTCCCTGTAGACAGGTAGATTGCCTCAAAGAGCTTGACCCTAACTCTAAGACAGAAAATGCTTAACGTGGACACTGACTTCCTTTCAAATCTATACAAACTAATACATGAGAACGAAGGAGAATAGAGGTACCTCTTTATCAACATTTGTCCCTGCACGCTCTGAGTTAAGCTCCAATCCTTTGCTCCTCGACGAGTCCTGTAGACAAACAAGATACGACCACTTCCTACTCTATTGATATTAGCTTGAAAATAGATCTATCTATCAATGATAAGTTCATGTAACATCAGACACAAACTAGAAAGAAACAGGCCAAGTGTGTCATATTAATGAGAATAACGACAGCAGTACTTACAATCGTAGATGCGAATGCGATAGCTTCATCAAGTCCCCTTCGTCTAACCCTCGCTCGAAAGATCCACAACCTAGATGATAGCAGCTTCACTGATCACTCTCCTCTGACTGACTGTGTGTTTCCTATGAGATCATAGGTTTCATGCTAGCAATTCTTCCCCCTTTTCACCATCATAGAGCCTGCTTATATAGGTTAAGAGGAGCTTAACCTCTTGAGTTATCTTTAGAACAAGTTGAGGAACTCCCTCCTTGGATCAGGGATCTCCTGATGGAACCAAGAATTTGAATGCAACTGCCTTCTAAACTTGAGAGATCCTCCCCTTATTCTCCTCAACGGACCAACTGTTGCCTCATATTAGACAGTGCTCCCTCAAAAGGGGCATCAGAGCGCTATAGCGCTCCCTAGGAAGCTTGAGGGGGGCGCCAGCACTCCAAATATGGATAGCACTCCTTCAAAGGGGCAGGCAGGCGTTATAACGCTCCCTGAGACCTTATAGGGGAGCGCCAGCGCTCCTAAGGCTGATGTAGGGGAGCGCTCACCCTCAAAACCTTTGTTTCAGAGCTCCTTTCAGGTGATAAGAGTCTTTTGACTTCAGTTAACCAGTTTCCCTTCTCCAAATCAAGTGTATGAGATGTCTTAGGTGCCTCCTTAGTGTCGTCATTATGGCAGTATGCTTGAACAACATTTGCGACACTTGTGAACAACTTGCGACACTTGCGAAAGTTGTAAGGAATATGCGACACTTAGGACAGTTGAGAGGAACATGCGACACTTATCCAGTTGAGTAATTTTGACGTGTAACAATCACTATTCATAACAAGAGGACAACTCCAAAGAAAAGTAATTACAAGAAAATATACCACCCTTTAATTGGTTACTAGCGTCATAAGAAAGAGTTAATCGTAATATGTAAAAATCATGATTTGATAATTCATCAAGAATACATTAGTTTGGGAATATGATATTAAGTCTTTACTTATCCACAAGCCTTACAATAGGAAATTTTTATTTCGTATGGAATTCTTTACTAGATAGAAACCTTGCCAAGCCTAAAGGATAAGCATAATAATCTAACCATAAGGAGCATGAAAATAAAAACTTTTTCCATCAATATTAAGTAGTGGTTATTTTATTATTAATAGATCTCAAATGGATTTTCTTTAAATTATTATTTCATTCTTTAAATTATTATTTCATTCTTAAGGAAATATTTTCTTTAAATTATTATTTCATTCTTAAGGAAATACCTTTACTTGGGAACTTATTAGTTCCTAAATTTTTAAGGTTAATAACTATTAGAAGAGAATACATTATTAATATTGTTTGGATATTCTGACCATTAATTATCTTAATTTAAATTATACTTCAACCCAAGGAGTACAATTAAAATCCGATCAATAGAGTACCACCAAAAATTCTTTCCACTTCTATATGATCAATTTGACCCTTAACATATAAACAAAACTAAAATCCGATCAATAGAGTACCACCAAAAATCCTTTCCACTTCTATATGATCAATTTGACCCTTAACATATAAACAAGAGGGGAATATAATAAAGGATACCTACCCAAAAAGATTGGCGTTAGTGGCCCAACTACCCAAAAAGATTGGCGTTAGTGGCCCAACTACCCAAAATCAAATCTTGCTACCGAAAATCATTGGAACACTTTCATTGGTTAAATTTTATGTCATGTCACAAGCCTAACAGTAGTAAGTCGGAATTTAATCTTACACCAAATTTTGAACGTATACGCAAACAAAAACATTACAAAGGATACCCCATTCTAGAAACTTGGAACAGTAGAATAATTTATGATAGTTACTCAAACTGAGGTTTTTATAGAAGGGTAATCGTAAGTTCATACTATCTGGTGCTTGATGTTTCAAGTGAAGAATACTCTACCCTTTCGGATAACAGAATTATTAAATTCCTTAGCTCAAGGTTCGACTAACTCTAGTGCCTGCTTGCTCCAGTAATGACAGGATTGTGATAAGTTAGAGTAGAAAAGGGTGTGGAAGAATGCTTTGAGCCATTGTAAAATCATATTGAGTAGGAAAGAAGTTTTGAGCTTAGAATAGTTTGTTAATTATCATGGAGATAAGGTAATTATTAAATCAACCCTCAACTAGCTTCATGTAAAGCTCAAGGTTGAGGGGCACGTTCTTAATTACGATGGGTTTCTGGTAAAAAGAAATTTGAGAAAAGTACCCTTGAATGAGCTCATGATTAAAACTCTTGCAGACCCAAAACCTGAAAGAACGAGCGTTGAATTCCACTATTCTATACCTAATCACAAATCAAACTTATACAAAACAGGGCTTACCTTGAATAGAAGTTTTCACTGAAATTTTGGTGTTGGGGAATATTTGTGCCACCATTAAGAATGGGAAAAGAAACAAGAACAAGGCATAGAAAAGAAGAGTACCCAAGTCCCAAGATAAAATGACTATCAAACAGTCGATGGGACCTTGAGTCTAACGCCATGTAATTTTTATATATATTATTTTATGAATTTAAACAGAACGAATTAATCTCTTGACTAGAATATTCCAGTGTTGGATAGGTTCTTGACCCGAAAGTCTTGGATGCATTCTAATCTAGCAGGAACTTCTTGAGAACAAGGTCGACCAAGATTCTTCCAACTAATGAACAAGAGGTTGGCATTTTATTCATACTTAACTTGGAACATAGTTTTCTTAAAAGAATGCATCTTTGCTTTGTGACTCTTGATACAATATCAGTATCAACCGATCACCATATTTTTGCTTAGATGAAACATCGAACAGAAGAACTAAAATGATGTGATCCGTTTAATTCAAATCAATGTGGGTGTGATTTCAACTTCTCAACACAAAAGGGTTTATGTCAACTAAAATATTAGTGAGCATAGAAATCCCTCAACAGAGAAGCAACAGAAATACATTCATCAAGAAGTTATCGTCGCCTACTAGTTAACAGAAATTTCAAGTCCATACCCATTAAATGAATAAAAATTTACAACAAAGGCGTCATTTCCACACTTGTCAATAAAATTTTACTATTACTATTATTGAAAAACTTAGAAAATTCACAAATTCAATCTAATGAAATTTATACAATTGTTACACAAGAAACTATTCAAATATTTGTGAATAAAAATAAAAAATTATGATACTGGAACAAACTCGGTTACTATAGGTCTCTACAATTGACTAATTCATCGACCCTTAATTACATTACATTTGATCTATCATGACCATCATTCTGAAATTTCATTGTAACCAAAATTTAACTAATTTAAAAATACTAGTATTGTAACCGTGTGACTATGATGTATGCGAAGATGATCTTCAGCTTCCAAACTTGCGCACGATCTTCTTGTGTCTGCCAGCTAATTCCAAGATTTCACCGGTACCTCCCATCCAACGTTAGGGGAACTATTCTTCCCCCTTATCCCCCCGATCCGCAAAGGGGCCACACACAAAAACCAGAATGCAATAGCTCCCAAGCTTGCCTCACAAGGAAGAGCTTTCATTCTTTTCACAAGCTTGGATTCCCAACTCTCACAAGTAAAACACAGTCCAACAAAATTTTGGAAGCATAACATTACTAAGAAAAATTGAGATCCATTTCCCCTCTTCTCCATTTCCTTTATAGAAAAATCCCCAATGACACGTGTCCTCATGCACAAATAATTAACTTTTTAATTAATTTATTTAAGATTATCCGACCACACACTTGTCACACTCTCCCCTAGTTGCACAATTAATTACCCTTTTTATTTTATTTAAAAAGTTATTTTCCCTCACATTCCCCAATGTGTTCATATTTTTACTCTTAGTTATCCCTTTGTTCCCCAAATTCTCATTTAATGAGTGTCCCCTAACTAGGTATTAGTTACAGTTGTATTAGGAGTCTTCTTTTAGTTAGACTTAGTGGTGGTTTGACTCAAGATGCTATTCTATGTGTACACCTATTATCTCATGCTTTATTTCTTTTTATTTTAAAAATCTATTTTATTATTTTCATACACACATGTGCAATTTTCCCAACCTTTAAATTTTATTCCCTCTTTTCTTAGATTTTGATTTTATCTCAAATCTTTTAACTTATTTCACATTGTATTTAGTCCTTTATTTAAATTTAGACTTAGACTTAGTCTAGATTTAGGCTTAGACTCTGGTGATGTTTCTGAGTTTATAATTTATTGATTAATTAATACTTTGTCCTATCAATGTCTAAGCATTTTATTAATTTTCAAGGCCATCTAGATTTATTGACTCACATTTTAATTGTGTGACATGCCCTTCAAGATGCACCTTCGTGCTCCAAGGGTGCCACTTGCCTTTGATTGGTTTTGGAAGTTTGTTCGACCCTTGGAGTCAACACTCCATTTAGTCGACCTTGTGAGAGACTAAGGGATTCTAAGGAATAAGGATTTATCCTTATTGTGCGCCCCTTAGATTTCCTCATGAGCAATTGTATTAGTATTCCCTCAAGGCATTGTGTACCTCTCTAACTAGGTAATTTTTAACCTACAGATCACGTCATGGTGGGAGTGATAGTAGGCTATGATAGGGATGCTACCACACCTCTCCTTCAAATGTATGGTTTCTTTGCATGACCCCTTGACTCTTTATGTGAGTCAAATTAGCAAGGATCGTCAAGCCTGCATCCATTGACAAAAATAGTGTCAATAATTCATACATATAAATCATATTGTAATCAATCATATATCACGTGTGCATAAAATGAAATACTCAAAAAAAAAAACAATCCACTCCCTGCTCGATCTGGATTCCAAGGAAGTCCATTGGTGCCATTAATATCCATAACCTATGATGTGTCCTGCACACTCAAGAGAACTAGTCAATAATATATGTCAATACGTATACATATGAAAGTAACAATGAATTACAATACATCATCATCATCATATATAACTAATAATTGAAACGAAATCATAATGTACTATAGCCTTATCACTTGCACGCAAGTGTCCTCAAAGAATAAGTCAATATAAGTGTGATCAGTAGAACGGATGTTACAGTGCCAATAAAGTTTTTGAAGAAAAAAGGAATGAGAATTTATTCATCTCAATTTTTATGGCACATAATGAAGAAAGTGAAGCTTGGTATATTGATTTGGGATTTTCAACTCATATGAAATCTCAGGAGGAATTGTTTACTAGAATAAATGACATGTATTATGGTAAAGTTATCTTTGGTGATGATAGAGTTTTTGAAGTTAAATGGAAATAAACAATTTTAATACCAGCAATGCATGGTAAGAAGAAGTTTATTGATGACACATTGTTGACACTAGTGTTGAAGAAGAACCTACTTTTTGCAGGACAGATGATTGAGAAAAACTATAAGTTAGTGTTTGATAATAAAGACTTCTTAATCATGGATAAGTTGAATCAAAATCCAGTAGTAGCAAGAGGGAAAATGACTGAAGACAAAATCTTCAAACTTTCTTTTGATTCAAGAAACTCACACAGTCTGAATGTTACAAATGAAATGAATAGCATGCTTTCGCATTTGTGGATGGGACATTTGAATTTTCATAGTTTGGTGTTGTTAAGGAAGAAGAACATGGTGAATGGTCTTCCTTATATCAAGAATGATGATGAAGTATGTGAAGGGTGCATTTTTGGGAAACAACACAGAGAAAGTTTCTCAAATAGAACATGGAAAGCTAGAGAGAGTCTAGCACTAGTACATTCAGATTTGTATGGTCCAATGGAGACTGTGTCTTTTGGAAAGACACATTATTTTCTTACTTTGATTGATGATTATTCCAGGAAGACATGGGTGTATTTTTTGCAGGAGAGATATAAAGTATTTTCTCATTTTCTTGAGTTTAAGGCTTTAGTTCAAAAGAAAAGTAGTTTGAAATTTCTCACCCTACATATAGATAATGGGGAAGAATATAGGTCACATGAATTTTTGAATTATTGCAGGAAGAATGAAATAAAGAAATATTTTACCAACATTTACTCTCCTCAACAAAATGGAGTTGCGGAAAGGAAAAACATGACAATAGTTGAAATTTTTGGACAGTGTTGTCATTGATGTCAAAAAGGGGATGAACCTGATTGATCGAAGAGAAGCTCAGAAGAGATTGCAGCAAAAAACACATGCAGAATGTAGAGCAGTGGTACTACAGAGTCGATTCAATCGACCATCGAGATGTCAAGAACTTGTGAAAAAATATCAAGTTTAAACATTACCCCCGACTCTGACTTAGACTTACAATGCCTCTGAATTTTACTTAGACAGAATTCAACTTACAGTGCCTCCAACTTCAACACCAAATTTGATAACTTCAACTTGAATTTCCTTCGACTTCTACTTTGATAAAAATTGACTTATAGTGCCTCCGACTCCAACCCTGATAATCTTTGACTTGCATTTTCCTTCAACTTCGACTTGGATAAACTTTGACTTACAGTGCCTCTGACTCCAGCCCCGATAAACTTCGACTTGCATTTCCTTCAAATTCGACTTGGATAAAATTCAACTTATAGTGCCTCCAACTCTAGCCCCGATAAACTTCGACTTGCATTGCCTTCGACTTCAACTTATAGTACCTGCGACTCCATCCCCGATAAACTTCGACTTGCATTGCCTTTGACCTCAACTTGGATGAACTTCGACTTGCATTTCCTTTGACCTCGACTTGGATGAAGTTTGACTTGCATTTCCTTTGACCTCGACTTGGATGAACTTCGACTTGAATTTTGACCGACTCATTTTTCCATTTCAACTTTCAGGTAGTCAACTCTACATTAATTTCTGACTCAACTTTGTGGCTTGAGTGGTCAAGAATTTCCCGACGTATAAAAAACCAGAGTAAAGGTTTTTGTGCCATATTTTTCTAATCCATAAGTCACAACGTCTGGTCATATGAAAATCGTCCATTCCAGGTATAGGAAAAGTGCACTAGGAAACTGAGTTCAAAATCTAATATGAGATTACAGTAAACATGAGATTAAAATAAGAAGATTTGAATCATTTCTAATCAACTGATAAAGGATAAAATACCTGATCAATATGACTATGAAGTCAAGGAAAATGAAGACAAATATGTAATTAAAGATTATTTTCATAAAGAGATAAACAAAGGAGAAAATGTGTTCCTAATTAAAAATGACAACATTATTGTTATTTGTTAATAAAATGAAAAGGTGCAATGGCTCATTATTAAAAGACACAATGGTTCAATTTCATACCTTTTGGAATGCTATATAAACAGAAAGGTATGGTGAAAGAAATATGTCTCTGAGGTCTATATCAGAAGATCAAAATCAAGTGCAAAGTCCAAGGATGAAAAATGAATATACTTATGAAGTGAGGGTGGAAGGGAGGAGAAAGGAAGGATTAGTATCCTTTGTTAATTAAAGTTAAAGAAAGGGAGTTGGTGCTTCCTAGGGTTGGTTCCATAAAACAAGGGAGTTGGTGCTTCCTAGGGTTGGTGCCCTAAACAAGGGGATTGTTGTCTCCTAAAGTTGGTGCTCTAAATCAATCTTCATATAAAACTTGTAATTTGTAATTTAATTTTATACTTATTGATGTTATTCATTTAAGTTTCTTGATGATCAATAAAGTTAATAAATAATTATTTAAATATTGTTAAAATTTATCAATACTGATTCACCCCCCCCTCTAAGTATTGAACCATATTCTAATGATTGGTATCAAAGCATGTGCCTTCAGTAAAGTCTAATACCTGGAAGGTATATTCTACATAATCCAATGGATCGTCAAGAGGTAATGTCTTCCAACATAGCACCTATGTTCATAGGGAATGATTATGAATTTTGGAGTGTGAGGATGAAAAGATATATAATGTCCCTCGGTTGTGATATCTGGAAATCTATAGAAAATGGTTACATTGCACTTGCTACTAATCCCACAGGCACAGCTGGAAAGAATATTTGCAATGACAATGAAAAATAAGTCAATGCCATCCTAGGAGGATTAGCCAACCTTATATTTGTGAAAGTAATGCATTGTAAGTTAGCAAAATAAATCTGGGACAAACTAAAGGTCATATATGAAGGAGATAGCAAGGTCAAACATGACAAACTACAAACCTACATAACACAATTTGAAAACTTGAAAATGAAATAAGAAAAGAACATAGCAAAATATCTTCAGAGAGTGGATGAAGTGACCAACTCAATCAGAGCATTAGGAGAATAACTCAAAGCTCAACCCATTGTCCAAAATATCTTGAGATCATTACCTATGAGGTATGATGCCAATATTTCTACCCTTGAAGACAGACCAAACCTTGATAAACTCACAGTGGATGAACTACATGGGATCCTAAAAACATATGAGATGAGAATAGGGAAAGAGAGACCAACAAAAGGAGAAACAACCATCAAAACATCAAAAGAAGAAAGTTATCAGGAGCAAATGTCTAATGAAGATCAATCAGACATATCAACTGTGGCAGAATCGGACACTTTGCTAGCAAATGTCCCTAACCCAAGTAGGAGGATAGTGATTATGAAGAATCCTACAACCAAAAAGACCATAAAAGGTATAAAGACCAATACAAGAAGAAATTTTATAAGAAAAGGAAAAACCTCTACTCCAAAAAAGACATCAGTTCTTCAAACATGAGTGAAGTTGATGGAGAGATTATATTTATGGGAATGAAAAATAATGATGTTGATAATAATGAAGAAAATTTTGAATATGAAGAAGAAGTAAACCTTGAAGAAGAATTTATCAGTGCACTTGAAGAACTAAGGAAGTATAAAAAGAAGAATAAATCATTAAGAGAACAACTATCAGAATATGAAGAAGCACAAAAGTTAAGAGAAAGAGAAGTGTCAAAGGTTGTCAAAGAAACAGGGAAAGTTATCAATTATTTGAAGACTCAACTCCAGGAAGCCAAAAGAATTGAAGAAGTCATTTTAAAACAACTCAATGATAGGGAACAAGACTGTGAAAAGCTAGAGGCTGAAATTGTCCTACTAAAAGGAGAAATTGAAAAATAAAAGAAGCAATCAATATTTGAAAACAATTCAAAAATCTCGTAACAATCAAAGATAATCAAGCAATAAGACAGGGTTGGTCTATGACCAAAATAAGTTTAAAAAAGGATCTAACTTTACTTATTAAGAAATTAACAAAAATCCAAAAATTTATGCAGCATCTCTTCAAAGCTCCTTCATAAAGCAAAAAATCAATATAAGAATCGATTTAAAACAACAGCAAAATTTCTCCCCTAAGAAAAGAATGAATACAGATGGAACACAATTACAAGAAAAACTCCTCCAAAGAGGCATCAAAATATCTTCCTTGGATATTGCTTCTCTTACAATAATTTTGGACATATGGAAGTACATTATAAGGCCTATGGAAGATACCATCTTAGAAATGTCCAAAGGTATAAGAACAATAAGAACAATACACAGAAAAGAAACTATAGCTCTTTCTCTCCTTTACAAAACTTCAATGTTGAATTCCAAAGATGCAACAATTATGATCATATAACCAATAAATGTAGGTTGTCCATAAAGAGAAATATACTCAATTATAAGGACAAGAAAGTATGGAGAAGAAAATCTGAAGTACAAAACAAGGAAGATGAAGAAAATATTGCACCCGAAATTGACAAAGTTGAGAATAGAAGAATGATGGGTGAAGTTTATCATAAGGAATGTGAAAATCATATTTTTGCATAAAAAGTGGATCAAGATCAAGAAAGGATAGTTCCTAAAAGAGAATATGACACAAGTTTAGTTCTTGATGATGTCATGCAAATTAATATTTCATTAGCCAATGAAAAGAAAATGCAAAAAGAAGATTCTAAAGAAAATAATGAAGAATTTTTTGTTACACAAAACAGTGATGATGATGATGAATCTTCAATTTCATACCAACCAGAGGAATTGAGCAATGATGATCTTGGAAGTCTTCCAATGTTATTTTGATAATCTACTAAATTTCCCCTCAACAGAAAATATGAACAGGAGATAGGAAGGAGGATTCAGGGAAGACTTAATATTGTTCCTAGTAATGACCTCATGAGTATTGAATAACATAGGAATGTTACTCTCGGTGTCCCCGGGCTGAGGGAAAACATAAATGTGGAAAAGAAAATCAAAATGCCATCATTGCTTGTATATTTAAAACTTGAATTCAATAAGACAAAGGAAAGGGAAAGGAGTGTGCAGTATTCTTTAAAGTACACAACATTGCAAAGTGTTACATATGCTACTAAATTTTGGTATGATCCAGACCCAATGAGGTATTCCCAAAAGAATGAGAAGCTTATGAAGAGGACTCTTACAACCAACAACAACAGGTTATTGAGAAAAGATAATGGTTTGAGGAGTTATAGGACAACAACAATAATATCAGATCTACTTCTATTTGAGCATAAATATGAGCATGAGAAAGATCTAAATGTGAAGAAGTTAGCTATTATTGTATGGGAACTGAACCATATCACTATTTGAGATCAAAAAAAATGAATCAGCTCTTGGGTTATAAATGAGTGAATAGTTGACTACTATCATGGAAAATTAGGAGCAGTCTAGAAACAAATGAAGGCAATTTTTTAGCAGTATTTGTATAATCTTGGCACACTCTTAAAGGAAGCTAAGGGAAAACATAATTAAAGGATATCTAATGCATTATTGAAAGCATCCTAGATAGAAAAGAGTATGGATTAATACTTATGGCATACNATGAAGGCAATTTTTTAGCAGTATTTGTATAATCTTGGCACACTCTTAAAGGAAGCTAAGGGAAAACATAATTAAAGGATATCTAATGCATTATTGAAAGCATCCTAGATAGAAAAGAGTATGGATTAATACTTATGGCATACTAAAACATGTCTTGAGTATTTGAGGCAGTAGTACAGTAGCGGATGAAAATGTAATCTTGTTTCTAAGGGACAGAAGTTAAAGTTCAATTTTGCAGAGTCAAAGGAATTTCGGGGAGTCACACAGGTTTAAGTGAAGATGAATGTTTTGTGGAACAATTTATTAGATTATTTTAGGAGAAGGATATACAAGTCCTTATATTTTTTAAATTGCACAAGCTTCATCAGAAAATGAGCACATGGATAGGGGGAGCATCACCTCAAGGGGAGCAAATAAATTTCTTTTGTCATTGTTGTCAAAGGGTGAGGATCAATAGTAAAATCCAGTTAAAAAGTTAAAATAAAGGGTTCTTACTTTGTTTCCATCAATTCCAAAGGGGGAGAATTTTGGACAATGTTGTCATTGATGTAAAAAAAGGGATGAACATGATTGATCGAAGAGAAGCTTGGAAGATATTGCAGCACAAAACACGCGCAGAACATAGAGAAATGGAACTACAAAGTCGAGCCAATCAACCATCGGGATGTCAGGAACTTGTGAAAATATTTTAAGTTTAAACATTGCCTCCAACTCTGAATTAGACTTACAGTTTCTCCGACTTGAATTTCCTTTGAATTCGACTTACAGTGCCTCCAAATCAAGCCCAGATAATCTTCGACTTGCATTTGCCTTCAACTTCAACTTGGATAAACTTTGACTTACAGTGCCTCTGACTCTAGCCTTGATAAACTTTGACTTGCATTGCCTTCGACTTCGACTTGGATAAACTTCAAATTACAGTGCCTCCGACTCCAACGCCGATAAACTTTGACTTACATTGCCTTCGAATTTGACTAGGATAAACTTCGAATTACAGTACCTATGACTCCAGCCCTGATAAACTTTGACTTGCATTACCTTTGACCTCAACTTGGATGAACTTTGACTTGCATTTTGACCGACTCATTTTTCCATTTCAACTTTCAGGTAGTCGACTCTACATTACTTTCCGACTCGACTTTGTGGCTTGAGTGGTCGAGAATTTCCCGACGTGTAAATAGTCATAGTACATGTTTTTGTTCCATATTTGTCTAAACCATAAGTTACAACACTCTGGTCATATGGAAATCATCCATTTTAGGTACAGCAAAAGTGCACCAGCAAATTGAGTTCAAAATCTAATATGAGATCACAATAAACATGATATTAAAATAAGAAGAGTTGAATCATGTCTAATCAACTGATAAAGGATAAAAGACTCGATCAAGATAACTATGAAGTCAAGGAAAATGAATTTAAAGATGTAATTAAAGAACCTTTTGTAAAGAGATAAACAAAGGATAAAAATTTTGGGTATGTGTTATAGTCTTTGCACGACTAGCCTCGAGAAACATGTTGCATTTTTGCCTCATTTGTTTTGTATACTTGATTTTCATGTCCATTGTTGGGCGGTTTTTCGACACATGGTTTTTTGTCGATGGTTTCCTATTTCTAGTTAATGAATTAGGTTTGTTGACTAATCCAGGTCATTGAGTTAGGGTTTTGGATGCCGCTAGCGCCTATATGTATATTGTATTCTAAACAATGTATCACTATGAATTAATATAGAATATGTTGGTTTTCACAGTTTGGGTTTCTAGAGGAAAAAAATATGTGTAATGTGTGTATTTATCATTGTATCTTTTATGTTCTTTTATTGAAAATATGTTTGAAGTAAAATATTGTACAAGGTTAAAATCTACATTTGGTATCAAAGATTTTTTGGCTTCAGGGGGATGCCTTTGTGGTCAAGGGTTTGGCTTGGGAATGTGATAAGCCTTGTTATAGTGGGAGATCTGTGGTATTGATTTTTCAGGTGAAAAGAAATGGCAAGTAGTTTGAAAATGGAGATCGAGAAGTTTAATTGGGAAAGTTTTGAGCCATGGAAGCTCAAGATGGAAGACCTATTGGTGGAAAGAGACCAGTGGATCCAGGTACTACACCTACATAAACTTCAACAGATGACTAGAAAAAGTTGGATCAGAAGGAAAAGAGCACAATCTGACTGTCTCTCTGATTCAGTATTATTGAATGTGTCAAAGGAAGCTACAGCCAAAGATTTATGGGATAAGTTAGGAAAGTTGTATCAGTCTAAGTCCCTAGTAAATAAACTATTCCTGAGAAAGAAGTTGTATAACATGAATATGAGAGATGGAGACTCAGTGGCAGAGCATTTGAACACCTTCAATGCCATGGTAAGCCAGTTAGTATCTATTGAGATTAAAATTTCATGTGAAGATAAGTGTATTCATTTATTGTTTTCTTTCCTAGAGACGTAGGATAGTATGGTTTTGGCCATAGGTAGTAATAAAACTCCCTTGAAGTTTGATTAAGTGGTATCATCCTTGTTGTCAGAGAAGATGAAACAGAAGAACATGGAAGGACAGAGCACAGATGCATTATTTTCAAGAGGACGCTCCCAGGAAAGAAATAGATCTAAGTCCTCAAGTGGGAGATCTAAGTCTAAGGGTAGATATAAATCTCCTAGAAAAATTTTAAATGTATGTTGGAGATATGGAAAAGAAGGGCACTAGAAGAAGCAGTGTAGATCCAAAATTGAGAAAAAGAAAGTAGTTGAAGAATATCTCTCTACAGAAGAAAAGACCTCCAAGGAAGAAGAAGGGTATGTGTACTTGGGTTCTTCAAGAACACATGCAGATCATGAGGCATGGTTTTTTGACTCAGGTGCATCATTTCATATGACTCCCCACGGGGAGTGGTTCTATGAATATGAAAGGTATAATGGAGGTAATGTTTTCCTAGGTGATGAATCGACAACCAGAATCAGAGGAAAAGGAAAAGTCAAGTTGAGTCTCATAGATGGAATGATTATAACACTACCTAGTATTCTGCACATCCCAAGTTTGGCCAGAAATTTGATTTATGTAAGAAAAATGGATGATGCAAGGGTAAAAAAAATATTTGAAAAGGAAACCTGCAGGATGGTTCGAGGAGCAATGGTGCTGCTAAAGGGAGTTTGGTTTGGAACTCTGTATAAGATGCAAGAAAGCATGATTAGTGATGGGTGTAATAGTTCCATTGTTCCTTATATTGAATTTCAAGAAGAAAGAAATCCTACATTCTCTAAAGAAAAGGTTATGTTGTGGCATCAAAGACTGGGGCATACCAGAGAGAAGGGTCTTCTACTACTACATGGTAAAGGTATGGTTGAAGGTATGTCTAAATTCTCTCTGGACTTTTATTTTTGTGAACATTTTGTGTATGGGAAGCAGAATCGGTTAAGATTCCCCTTTGGTGCAACGAGTGAAGAAGGAATTTTACAGCTAGTTCATAGTGATGTGTTTATATCTGTGTTGGTTCCATGATCTAAAAATGAAGAAGACTTGTATTCTTGAAAATATTTGCAAGTTAAATTTTATGTGTTAAAAGAAAATGGATCAACTTTGCAAACACATATTTAATATGATTTACTCATTCAAGATGCATATAAACAGCAGCATAATCAATGAACAGAAAACACATAACACAGCAAATGATAAAGGAGTTCACCCCTCTCTTGGGCTACATCTCCTGGTCCAGCTTTCAATGGATCATTTGTATTATTTGCTCAAAGTGCTAAAAAATGTGATTTACAATGCTCAAAATGACCAATAAACTGCTCCAATGGCTTCAAAACGTCCAAAAACCCCTAGCTGGGCTTTTTCGGCACCTCGTTTGGCCAAAAAACGAAGAAGTTAGGCTTCCTGGAAGTCCCCCCTTCAAGCTTGTTGTCTCTGCATCTACAAATTGCACCCTTGTATGTTCAACCTAGCACACACGCTTATTTAAGCGTAAAAACCCGACACCGAACGCAATCGTACAAATGGTGCGAACTGTAGGACGGTTACAGGCGCACCTAGCCCCTAACCGCCAAGGCTGAAGTCATATGGTCATGCGACCACGCACAATTTCAAATAGGGCTCCGTCCCATAGGCGAATAACAAAGTAACAAGTGGCAGGTAGTTTTGATTACACAACCGTTTGAACCATATATACAACTACACGCGTGCACCATATAACATAACTGTGGGTAATATATGAAATAGCGTGCGACCAAGGGCTGGGGCTAAGCCCCGGCCCGGTCGCGGCCCAAACCACACATACATTCAAATTTAAATATAATCCGGGTCACATATATAATAAACAACGCACGGTGGCACGCCGGTTGGTGGCTCTTTGCCAAGTTGTTGCCCCTACCCGGAGGTCGCGGGGTTGACTCCTGCCAATGACACAAGTTTTAACCAAATAAAAAGATGACACGTGGCGGCCATCTACTGGGCCACGTGTCGTCGCTCCATTCGCTGCCAAACATGCCAAGTCACCTGCCAACTGTCTGAATTCCATCCTTCAATGTGTCGTACGGCCTACCACGTCAGCATCTGTACGTACTGTATGGACTGTACAGTCAGCAACCCTTTTTTTTGCCTGTTTGTAAATTTGAACAGAACGTGATGTCTTTCGCTCCCGACGTCTGTTTGGACCCAAACGAGTTGCGTTGGGTTCGCAACAAAGAGTCCTACGCTCTCATTCGATTTGAAGTGATTCCAAACACTTTAAATTTTTGAGCAAAATTTGATCACCTGATCATTCCATCATTGGGAAAAATTTTGTACTATGTCTCATTTATAGATGGATTTTCAAGGAATACTTGGATATATCTCTTCAGGAAGAAATCTAAAGTATTTGATAGGTTTAAAGAGTTTAAGGCTCTTGTTGAGAATCAAACAGAGAAAAGAATTAAGGTGTTGAGGACAGATAATTGTGGGGAGTTCTGCAGGAATGAATTTGAAGAATTTTGTAAGAAGTAAGGTATAACAAGGAAGACTACTAATCCATATACACCTCAGTATAATGGAGTTGCAGAAAGGATGAATGGGACGTTGATAGAAAAATCAAGGTGCATGCTCAGTGGTGTCGAGTTAGGGAAAGAATTTTGGGCAGAGGCGGTGGGTACTGCATGTTACCTAGTCAACCGATCACTCTCATCAATGCTGGATGACAATACTCCACAAGAGCTATGGACTGGTAAGAAACCTTCTCTCACACATCTCAAGGCATTTGGTTGTGAGGCCTATGTTCATGTTCCAAAGGAAAAAAAGTGTAAGCTAGATAAGAAGGCTAAAAAGTGTATCTTTATTGGGTATAAAGATGGTCTCAAAGGTTATAAGCTTTGGAACCTAGAAACTAAGAAGCTTGTGTATATCTGAGATGTGGTATTTAGATAAATGAAGGATGTTGTTAAACAAGAAGTCCTACCAAGTAAGGAAGAACCATAGAAAATAGAGTTTGATTTAAAGGATAATGAATCAGACTCTACAGAAGAACATGAATCAGAAGAAGAAGATCCTCATACTTTAGTATTGAGTAGATCGGTTTGAGAAAGAAGGATACCAGAAAGGTATACTCCATATAATTTACATTCAAATTTTGCTTTGTCTATTACTGATGATGATCCTAGAACTGTTAGGGAGGCAGTGGATTCAGAGGATGGAAAGCTCTGGAAAAAGGCCATGGATGAAGAAATGGCATCCTTCGATAAGAATGAGGCTTGGGATCTGAAAGAAAATGGGTATTTAAAAAGAAGCTCAATGCAGAAGGCAAAGTTGAGAAATACAAAGTTCAGTTAATAGAAAAGGGCTATTCTGAGGTTGAGCGAATTGATTTTGGTCATATTTGTTCTCTTGTTTCCAAGTTAACTTCTATAATATTTATGTTATTTGTTGTTGTTGCATTTGATTTTTATGTAGAACATATGGATGTGAAGACAACATTCCTACATGAGTATCTGGAAGAATAAATCTATATCAAGCAGCCAGAAGGCTTTGATGTGAATGGAAAGAAGGAGTTGGTATGCAAGCTGAAAAAGTCCTTGTATGGTTTAAAACAATCACCAAGGATGTGGTACCAAAATTTTGATACTTATATACTGGGATTTGGCTTCACAAGAAGCAAAGAGGATCATTGTTTGTATTTTAGATTAATTGGTGATCATTTGTTTTATTTGGTCTTGTATGTGGATGACATGTTGTAGATAGGAAACAACAAGAATATTATCCAAGATGTGAAAACTCATTTGTCCTCTAAATTTGATATGAAGGATCTCGGTGCTTCAAATTTCATTTTGGGAATGGAAATTAAAAGGGATCTGAAAAAGAGGAAAATTTGGTTAAATCATAGAAAATATGTCGAGACAATATTGCAGAGGTTTAATATGTAGGAATGTAAACCGGTCAAGGTCTCTATTCATATTGGTGTAAAGTTATTTGCAGATCATTGTCCCAAGACACAGGAAGAGGATGAGGACATATCTCGTGTTCCATATGCGATTGAATTTGGTAGTTTGATGTATGCAATGGTCTGTACTAGACCATACATTGCACATGCAATGGGATTTTTGAGCAGGTATATGTCAAAACCAGGGAAGGAGCATTGGACAACAGTAAAAAGGGTTTTCGGGTATTTGCATGGCACTTCTAGCTATGGATTGTGCTACCAAGAAAGATGAATATTGGACAAAGTGTTGGACATACATGGCTTTTTGGATGCAGTCTGGGCTAGAGATCTAGATCGTAGGAGATCTACAAGTAGGTATGTGTTTAACCTGTTTGGAGGAGCAATCAGTTGGATGAGAAAAAGATAGTATGTAGTGGCACTTTCAACTATATAAGTTGAATATATGGCAGCCACTCATGTAAGTAAGGAAGCAGTATGGTTACAAAGATTGTGTTCAGGTATTGGGTTGGTACAGCAAGTTGTAAGGATAGATTGTGACAATTAGAGTGAAATTTTTCTAGCGAAGAACTCAACTTATAATTTAAAGACAAAGCATATTGATATTCAATATCTCTTTGTGAGAGACATGGTTGAATAATCCATGAGAATCTATGAGCATTGTCTTGGTGTAGAGGATCCATGGGAATTGTTGCCCTGGATTGTTGACTATGTAACCCCGTAACCCCCTGTATGCAAAGAAAACAACAAGTGGGAGAATTTTGGGTATGTGTTATAGTATTTACACAACTAGCTTTAGTTTTTAGTACATAGTGTCGGGCATGAAAGGTGGTTGCAAGGGGGAAATATCCCCCTTGCGTGGGGGTTCAGGGGCAGTTCCCTCGAGAAATTTTTTTCCTCGAGAAACGTGTCACATTTTTGCCTCATTTTTCATGTCGCCTCGATTTTCATGTCCATTATCGGACATTTTTTCAGCACATGGTTTTTTTCCGATGGTTTTCTATTTCCGATTAAGGAATTAGGGTTTTTCACTCATCCAGGTCATTGGGTTAGGGTTTTGGATGCTGCTGGATCCTATATCTATATTGTATTGTAAACAATGTATCACTATGAATGAATATAGAATATGTTAGTTTCCCCAGTTTGGGTTTCCAGGGGAAAAATCTATGTGTAATGTGTGTATTTTCCATTGTATCTTTTATGTGTTTTTATTGAAAAAAAAATTGCAGTAAAATACTGTACAAGGTTAAAATCTACAAAAATGTGTTCCTAATTAAAAATGAAAACATTATTGTTATTTTGTTAATAAAATGAAATGGTGCAATGGTTCATTATTAAAATACACAATGGTTCAATTTCATACCTTTTGGAATACTATATAAATAGAAAGGTATGGTGAAAGAAAGATGTCTCTGAGGTCTATATAAGAAGATAAAAAGCAAGTGCAGAGTCCAAGGAAGAAAAACGAAGATACTTTTGAAATAAGGGTGGAAGGGAGGAGCAAGGAAGGATTAGTATCATTTGCTAATTAAGGTTTAAATAAAGGGATTTGGTGCTTCCTATCATTGGTGCCCTAAAACAAGGGATTTGGTGATTCCTAGGGTTGGTTCCCTGAACAAGGGGATTGTTGTCTCCTAGAGTTGGAGCCCTAAATCAATCTTCATATAAAACTTGTAATTTGTAATTTAAGATTAAACATATTGATGTTATTCACTGAAGTTTATTGTTGATCAATAAAGTTAAAAAATAATTATTTAAATATTGTTAAAATTTATCAATATTGATTCACCCCCCCTTTCAGTACTAAACCATATTCCAACATAAATGGATCAAAGCATCTTAAAAATTAAGTCTCTTGGAAATTAATTTTGGGTCGTAGCAGTGCACACAATAGTTTACACCCTTGATAGATGTCTTATGAAAGCAGTATTGAATTTGACTCCAAAAGAAGCTTGGTCAGGATATAAACCAAGTGTTGCACATATGAAAGTGTTTGGTTGCACTGCATGTGCACATGTTCCTAAAGAAAAAAGGAGCAAATTGGATGATAAAAGTGTTAAGTACATTTTTATTGGTTATAGTATTGAAACAAGAAGTTACGGGTTGTTTAATCCTCAAGCAAAGAAAGTAATAATAAGCATAGATGTTGTTTTTTATGAGTGGGGAATTTTTTAGCCAGACAGTGTAAAGATTGAATTAAGAAAATATGTAGTTGATATTGGTGATGCATAAAATTGTAAATCAAAAAAAGTAGATGAAGTCAAGAAGAATCCTAAGTGGCTTGAAAGGGGTTATTCAGAAAGCAATATGTTGGATAGAAATTTTCAAAGAAGACTTGCTAGATCCCAAAGTAGTCTTGTGAATTATGCACTTATGACACAAGTAATGAAGATGGATGAACCAGGGAATTATGCAGAAGCATCAAGAATGAAAGAGTGGAATGAATCCATGGAAGCATAATTGAATGTCTTGGTGAGGAATGATACTTGTGACTTGGTCAATTTAATAAAAGCAAAAGATGTAATTGGTATTAAATGGTCTTATAAAACTAAGTATAAATATGATGGCATAATTGATAAGTATAAGGCCCATTTATTTGCAAAACGTTATGCACAAAAGGAATTGATTATACTAAAAAAAATTCTCCAGTTGCAAAGTTGGATACAATCAAGAATTTTACTTGCATTAGTTGCACAATACAAATGGACAATTTATCAAATGGATGTTAAATCAGCTTTCTTGAATGGTTATTTTGATGAAGAAATTTATGTAGATAATCCAGAAGGTTTTGAAGTTCTAGGTAAAGAATATTGTGTTTACAAGTTGAAGAATGCCTTCTATGGTCTCAAACAAGAACCAAGAGCATGGTATTCCAAAATTGATAAATATTTTTAGGATCATGGCTTAGTTAAAATTCTATTTGAGCCCAATCTCTATAACTTTCATTCAGGGCAGGATATTCTGATAGTTTCCTTATATGTTGATGATTTGATATATACAGGGAACAATGTTGAACTATTTCAAAATTTTAAGTCACATATGATTGTTGAGTTTGAGATGACAGATCTTGGTGAGTTGCATTATTTCTTGGGTATTGAAATCTGGCAGAAGGAATATAGTAATTTCATGTCACAAGCCAAGTATACTTGGGACATTCTGAAGAAGTTTAGAATGTTGAGTTGTAATCCATTGGAAACTCCTTTGGAATTCAAGTTGAAGTTATATGTACATGATGACTCCAAATCATTTGATGTTACTCTATATCGTCAATTGGTTGGAAGTTTGATATACTTAACTACAACTCAACCAGATATATGTTTTGCAATCGATATGGTATCGAAATTTATGGAAGAACCCAAGGAATTGCATTGGAAAGAATCGAAGAGGATTTTGAGATATCTGTCTGGTACAGTTGGCTATGTTTTAGTATACAAATCTAAAGAATATTTCAGGATGATTGGTTATACAGATTCAGATTGGGTAGGTTGCATGGATGACAGAAAATAAACTTCAGGGTATTATTTTAGCGTGGGTTCGGCAGTAGTTGCTTGGAGTATTAAAAAGCAACCTACAATTTCTCTCTCCACAGCAGAAGAAAAGTATAAAGTAGCAGTGACAACAACATGTGAAGTAGTTTGGTTGAGAAGAGTTATGGAGGATCTACATGAGCAACATGAACAACCCAATGAGTTGATATGTGATAATCAAAGTGATATCCAAATGACCAAGAATCCATTTTTTCACAAGAAGACCAAGCATATTGATATTTAGTATCATTTTGTTCGAGATTTGGTTCAACAAGGTGTGATCGAGATTATGTATTGTTGAACAAAAGATCGGGTAACATATATATTCACCAAAGCACTATCAAAGGAAAAGTTTTGCAAATTCAGAGATGATCTTGGAATATTTCCAAATGATCATAATGGGGGAGAAATGTTGGAATAATAATTCATTTGAAATATTCTAGATTAATTGTTGTTAGTTGTTAGTTGTTATATCTCGAAGGTCTAATTAGAGTTAGAGAAATATGCTTGAGAGATTTGTAGAGATATTGTTGAGTGAATTGAGTAATTGTTGAGAGATTATAGGAGATGGTTGAATCCTGAGACATATCCTCTCATGTATAAATGTATGCTTTGGTAATGAAAACGTTTGAGTTGTTGTGCGCATTATTGTTGAATTTAATTGCTCCATTAATTTGTTGGTGTATTACTTCAGCAACTAGATATGTTAAGAGTGTAGAGTCCCTATTTTAGAATGTTTGGTACAGTCTACAGGATCCCATTTTGACCATTTACCTTTCCATTTACCTATTTGTTTACTTCATGTTGACAACTATTTACCATTTTACCCTTTAAAGTGCATTTTGATTCAAGAGGAAATTGTTTTAGCCTAATATTGCATTTCCCTTGTTTTAATGAATAGAATATATTTGAATTGTTCAAGTTGATGAGATTACCAGATTTTATAGAATTTTTTACAAGATCTCGTAACCACCTCGAAGATTATGATATTTTCCAAACTTACCATCCAAATTGAAGACATGGGTTCTATTGGGGGGCGTGCACATATGGATGTCTGTTGTCCAATTCGAACGAAGCTTCAATGATGAAACCATTGTTCATGGTCAATGTTCCAGACAACTGAATCATGTAGTATGTGAATGATGTTAGGATTTCATTCCTTCATTCATGAAATCATATCGAGATATCCAAATATGTATTATTGTTCCATTCATTTATATGTCCATATGATATATTGTAACCTCTTGATTATATTTAGTAAACAATGGCTTGGTACACGATCGAGTGCAAAAGAAATACTTGTTCTGTTGAAATATAATTGTATAAATATTGAAGGCATTCATGCATGTGGGGACAGGTAGAGATATCTAGCAATAGAGAAGAAAGAGGACCGAGACTCTGTTCATATATTGTACCATGTTTTATATGATGAAATAAAAGGCAATTTCTATGCATGTTCAAATATTGATCTTATGACTTTGTAGGTGTGTAATGGGCGTAATTCAAAGTGAAGGAAGGCCCCCCTTCACCTCATAAGTAACACCTTATTTAGATTCTATTTGTGCATTTTCAATAGTGTGATTTTATTCAATTGCATAATAGTTGTATCTATGTAGTTTTGTTCATTTCAATTCCTATTGTAGACATAACGTGATCCAGTAGTGAATGTTAATTTATTGATGTTGCAATTTTATTGGTATTGTGTGGTTTGAGAGATATTTCTTGTCGAAACAAGATCAGCATTCTTACTTGTCGATCAAATATGAATAGTAACAATATACTCTCTAAACAACAAATTGTTAGAACTACAATTTATGCACACACCTATCACTAGTTCTTCATTGGATGGAAACTACTCATGTGAAGAATATTTCCTACTTTAATTAGTTCTATATTTTGATTTCTCATATATTTGAATAAAGGTTATTTAATCTAATTCTTTGAGTGAACAAAATAGAGTATTGTTGAGTGCAAAATTTTGTACTTAACCTGCAATTCTACCTCAATGATTCACTATTAGATGAGAAACAACTTTCAAAGGGTTATGTTTTGCAGTTGATTAGAGAGTGGTGTGATACTTGAAAAGTATTTGAAACACTTTGAGGTTAATCTCTACATATACTATGCCTAATAATTCGTAAGTTTACAAACTTGGATTGAGAATAAATATATCAGAATTATTATCATATAATTCAACTGACATTTTTAGCATCATTGTGTTAGAGTTTAAGCTATTATTAGGTTTCTTTTCAATTCACTAGATAACCATAATATATATAGGATCACTGAGAAATACACAATCACAAGAGACACATCATTTATCCTTGGAAACCCTCATGGGGGAGAAAACCCAGTAAAAACTTCATTAATATAGATAGTCAATACACTGCCAAGAGAATAAACCAAACAATACATAAAGTCCTCTCCCAAGTATGCACTTCTCTCTCTCTTCCTTCTTCTCCAACTGCAGCTCCAAACTTTCACTCTGATGAACAAGTGAGTGAGTGAACAAATGATGCACTGGCCTCTCTTATTTATACAATCTGGCAAGCGCTGAACTGGGGTGACTTTTCACTGGCAGGGTCGACTTCTCATTATGGGTGGTTATAACTACTTTAATATATTTTGGGTGGCTATAACCACTTTAATATATTATTGGGCCAACTTTTCATTTAGCCCATTACAATTAGGGTTTGACCAATCTGCAAAAGGGGGTTTGGTCATTTACAATACCCGGCATGATCAATCCACAAAAGGGGATTGATATAATGAATAATACATCAATAATAATTAGAATACTCTTTGCAGTTATAATATTTCAACACTCCCCCTTAACAAGAAGGGTATTCTACAACAGCATCAGGCGAGAGAGAGGGCAGCATCATCAACAGCATCTTGGAACACTGATTGGAATATCTATAAATCATCGGAAGTTTTTCTCATCATCAATATCATCATTCACAGCAGGGAGATAGAATGGCATCATCATCCTCATCAGCATGAGGCTAAGGTAACATCATGATCATCTTAAGCTTGAGGCTAAAGTAACATCATCATCTTTGGCATGAAAGATGAAATAACATCATCATCATCATAATCATCTTCAGCAAGGAGTTGAAGTGGAATCATCATCATCATCTTCAGCAAGAAGCTGAAGTGGCATCATCATCATCATCTTCAGGAAGAAGCTAAAGTGGCATCATCATCATCATCATCATCTTCAGCAAGAAGCTGAAGTGGCATCATCATCATCAACTTTAGCAAGAAGTTGAAGTGGCATCATCATTAACTGCATCAACATGGATTAGTACACTAATACATCATCATCATCATCAATAACAGCACAAGGCTGATACAACATCAAAAACAACAATATCACAGCACAAAGGTTGGAGCATCATCAACAACAACAACATCACAGCACGAAGGTTGGGGCATCATCAACATCAGCACTAGGTTGAGAGTCTTCAGCACGAGGCTAGCATCATAGCATGAAGCTGGCTACACAATATCATCAGCACGAAGCTGGCACATCATCACAGCATGAGGCTGGCACATCATCACAGCACGAGGTTGGCACATCATCACAGCACGAGGCTGGAACATCATCACAACATGAGGTTGGCATGTCATCAGAGCGAGGCTGGCATCACAGCAATTAAGATGGCACATCATCACAGCAATTAAGCTGGCACATCATCATAGTAATTAAGATCACACATCATCACAGCAATTAAGTTGGCGCATCATCACAGCAATCAAGTTGGCACATCATCACAGCAATTAAGTTGGTACATCATCATAGAAATTAAGTTGGTACATCATCATTTTGTGGTACTCTGACAGTTCTTAAGGAGCTTCCCAGGAATCATAAGATTCCCTAGGATATAAAATCCTAACGGATCTACCACATGGTAATCTGATAGACTGTCCTTACCGGACCTTCTGGATCTGCCCAGGAATCATAATATTCCCTAGGATTATAAAAATCCTAACGGGGCTACCACTACTGATCATGATACCATAGTATCATCATCACTACTCCCCCTTTTGAGGAAGGTCCTTTCGGACTATACCAAGCTTGTCTCGAAAGTATTTAAACTTTACACGAGACAGAGGCTTGGTGTGCAACCTGCTCCTCTGAGCCAACATATTGGAGTTTTGTAGCTCCTCTCTGCATCATATCATGGGTGAAGTGATACCGGATCTCTATGTGCTTCGACTCATCATGGAACACATGGTTCTCCATCATTTTTATACAACTTGGTTATCACATAGAATCGCGGTGGCTTCCATCTCCAGATCAAATAGATCGGTCAACAACATCTGAAGCCATATTGTTTCACAACTGGCAGAACATGCAACAATGTATTCCTCTTCTTCCGTGCTCGGAGCAATATTGAATTGCTTCCTAATCTTCCATGAGATTGTGGCTGACCTCAGACTGAAACAACATCTTGAAGTGCTCTTTCTGTCATAGACACTTCTATCCCAATCTGAATCAGTATAACCACTTAGTCTGAAGTCATGATATCCATCATAATTGAGACCACAATCTAATGAACCCTTAAGGTACCTCATCACATGTTTTGTAGCAACTAGGTGAACATGTTTGGGCTCTACCAGAAACAGACTCAAGGTTTTCACAGCAAAACAAACATTTTGCCTGGTGTTCGTCAGATACATAAATGATCCAATGATCTATCTGTACAGCATAGCATCAATCAATTCTGACGAAGTGTCAACCATAAGATTCAACTTCATTTCCATGGGTGTGTACATGGATTTACATTTCAACATGTCAAACCTCTTCATTTTAATTGCATACTTCCCTTAGTTAAGGAAGATCTTCTCTGTGCTCTGCCAAGCTTCAAGACCTAAGAGATAATGCATTTAGGTCTTCCATCAAACTCTATGGTGAGCTTCTTCTACAATTTGTGATGATATTTTCTTCATCTTTTCAAGGATACATCATCTACATATAGTAGTAACATCAATGGCTCGTCATTCATAACCTTGAGATAAAGGTTAGAATCAACTTTACTTTTGGTAAAACCCAAGCTCTTCAGAAAAATGTCAGTTCTACCATATCAAGCTCTAGAAGCTTGCTTCAATACGTACAAAGATTCATTCAACTGGAAGACATGAGTCTTTCTATATTCAATCCAATCAAAGTTTCTCATTACATTGTACTAATCTGGTACACTTGCTCAGCTACAACTCAATATGCACAATCATGTGCTTGATCTATGTGCTCTCTGCAAGGCATTATTTGTCTCACTGCTTGAGAGTATGTCCTCTCCTCTTTCTACAATTGTTCCTTCTGGAACTGGGACTTTGCACCTACACCTTCTCTAAAGTTGAGAATGGTTGCTCCATTCTCAGTGTGACTGCTAAATTCTGGGAGTAATTCCTCCATTCCATCATGGCAACAACTTCATCTGAAACTGAGAGTGGCTCAATAACTGATACCGAAGATAGCTCTTCTTCTTTCATGGAGGTAATGTTATATTTTATCATAGTCATGTCTCCATGACCCAACTAATGTACTGCACCAACTTCTACTCAATTTTAAATATGGGGATTTATCCCCCTGCATCTCATACTATATATGAATCATGGTTGTTCTGGTTGCTTTCATAAATACTGAAACAGTTTCTTCAATAACTGGAGTAAGTGTCTCATCATAGTCTTCTCCCTTTTGTTGGGATAATCGTCTGGACACACATCGAGCTTTGTACATCTGCAACATGCTTGATCTGTATAGATCAATCTTGGGAGTCAATATTGACTTCTCTTCTACTCTCGTGGAAGAATCCATATCCTAGTCTTTCTTACTGGATTCCTTCTCTGTTACTGAAACAAGGGAATCTTCCTAGGAGATTTCATATCTCCTAGAAGTTTCTGAAGCTATGATCTAGTCTTCTCATGGCATCTGTCTCCCAGTCCTGGAAGTTGTCTCTTCATCTGATCCTTTTTGAGATCAGGCTTACTCTCGATTTCTTCTGAGTCTTCAGGACTTCATCATCTCTTACAGGGTATACTTGTTGTTGAATACCAAGTCTAAGTATGAAAGCCTGAGTCAGGATTCAAGCGAGTTCTGCTTCCCGTCAAGGTGGCATCATTAACCTTTGAATAATTCTACTGTGAGATCTTGATCTAATATCTGGTCATCTTTGGATCCTTCTACTCCTTACAATTAATCTTCATATGAGATACTCTGAATCTCAAAAGATAGTTGTGTCTTCATCTTCTTTGGTACATGAGTGTATATGTTTATGTACATATTTGGCTTTGTGTATTATATAATATGTTGCCTTCAGCAAACTTCACTATAGCTTCCTCAGTGTTATCACCTGTGACATGAAACAATGTCAACAAAACAACAAGAAATAATAATACCCTTTTGATAATAGTAAATAAAACAATAGCACGAATAATCATCACAGTAGCTCCTTTAGAGCTATCACTTGTGACATGTCTGAAGAAAAGATCAAAAGTAAAAAATACAATATGAAATGAGTTCAACACTCTTCTAGTGTTGTGATCAAACATTCCTCCATGGTAACCCGAGATCAACACAAGAAGTTTCTCCTAGAGTATATGTTAGTTGCATTTGTTGTATTAAGCATTTATTTCAATATTCTCACATGCTACCAAGTATAATACTTTTCAAAGACTGCTACCTCAACTATGGTGTTTACTTGTGAAGGGGTAGTTATCAACTTTGTCGTGTGAAACTTTGAATGTTATCAACTTAATTAATCAAACCTAGAACCTGGAGTCTTGTCCTCAAGAATGAGTGTGTGTTGTGTTTCTTCCAAGTCTCCTTCACTCAAGATGACAAGTGATTTCTTCAACCTATCTTTTGTACTAGGACAATATGCTATATTGACAGAAGGTTGGGTTAGAGAATAAACTCTATGATCTCAACTTTAATCCATCTAATATTTTGACCAAAGGTTAGTATGATGGTCATAGCTACAACATGCAACACTAATCAAAATAATGGCATAACAAATAGATTCATATCAAAATAATCAAACCTGAGTTGCATTATTCCTATGAATGTGTTGGATCTTGAGATCCTTCTGGATCTATGGCAAGAGATCCCTTCTCCTACAAATACCCTTAAAGCTTAACAATTTAAACATATGTGAGTACATACCTCCGATAGCATTTGCAGGTAGTGGCACCATCTAGTAGCAGCGGTAATGATCACCAATTCTTAAAAACTTCAAGGGTGACTGCAACTGGTACGACGGCTGATACGTCAACTAATACTGCAACTGCAATTGATACTACAACTGGTTTTGAGACTGCAATTGTAACTGCAACTTAGGGTTTTATGCGGAAACCCTAACTTTTCAAACTTCAAATTTTGAAATTCTGATCCTGGGGATAGATGCGCTGAGCTGAGGCGAGTAAGCTAGTGCAGTTAGATTTCTGAAAATCCAAATTTTACCCCCTCAAACTTGACCAGCGGATTTCTGGACTGGTGCTTCTGGTTTTTTGGTACATCTGGTTTTTTGGTACTTCTGATACTCTGGTACTTCTGGTTTTCTGGTAATTCTGGTACTTTGTGAAAACTAGGGTTTCACTTTCTGGGAGATCTACCACTGAAAAGGTGCATTGAAGGTGTCAAAGAGTTCCTTGGGCTAGGGCGCACTTTTCTAGATGATTTTGAGGCTGAAAATCGTCTTCAATAAAAATCCCTAATTTTCATGTACGACAACAGTGACATTTTTCTTCTTCTTGTGAAAGATGCTCTCTTCAGTTTATCTTTGATACCATGTTAAGGTTTAGGCTATTATTAGGTTTATTTTCAATTCACTAGATAACCATAGCATATATAGGATCATTGAGAAATACACAATCATAAGAGACACATCATTTATCCTGGGAAACCCTCATGGGGGAGAAAACCCAGCAAAAAAATCCTTAATATAGATAGCCAAGAGAATGCCAAGAGAATAAACCAAACAATATAGAAAGTCCTCTCCCAAGTATGTGCATCTCTGTCTCTTCCTTCTTCTCCAACTGCAGCTCCAAACTTGCACTCTGATGAAAAGTGAGTGAGTGAACAAATGAGGCGCTAGCCTCTCTTATTTATACAATCTAGCAGGCGCCGAACTGGGGTGCCTTTTCACTGGCAGGGCCGATTTCTCATTCTGGGTTGTTATAACCACTTTAATATATTATGGGTGGTTATAACCACTTTAATATATTCTGGGGTCGAATTTTCATTTATCCCATTACAATTAGGGTTTGACCAATCCGCAAAAGGGGGTTTGGTCATTTACAATACTCGACATGATCAATCCACAAAAGGGGATTGATCTAATGAATAATACATCAATAATAATTAGAATACTCTTTGCACTTACAATATTGCAACACATTGTTGGGGAAGTGTTGAAGGAGTTAATATTAAAGTTAGTGTGTAATTGATTTTATTTAAGTTTCTACAGACCCAACATAGTTTCATACTTGGAAGGGTGGAAGTGGTAAAACGGGAGGTGAAAACCTATGCAATTGCTTTGGTGAGTTTCCACGGGCCCTTGTCAAGTTGGGATTTTTAGTAGTTTTAATTTTTAGAATGATAAATATTGTATGAATAAGGATAAGGGTAATAGAGGTAGAAATCCTAAAAGAAAGGGAAATCTCGTCACCCCATCTAGTGGTGTTGCAAGTTCCATTCATTCTACTAACCCCATGACAGGAAACATTGGAGGAGGAACTTCAGGGATAAATTTGAGGAACCTAAGAGAGATCCTATACTTGATCTGTTCAAGGAAGAGACCCCCATAGCAAAAGAAATTCTTACTCCTAAACTTGATATAGAATTTTGGACCAATCTAGTTTAAGACCTAGAAATATTAGAAGCAACCTATGAAGAATATTTGGTACAATAACAACCTCTTATTTTGTGTTCAAGGAAGAGACCCACACAATACAAGCAATTATTACTCCTATGGTTGCAGGGAAGCCTAATATAGAATTCAGACCAATCCGGTTTAAGACCTGGAAATCTTGGAAGCAACCTCTGAAGCACCTATGGTACAATAACAACACCTTATTTTGTGGTACAAAATAGTAAACAAGGAAGTAACAAGAACTAACCACGAGGAATTAATTAATTTTGATTTTCCTATCATAGATCCTAGTGAAGTAGCACAAATGAATAATATTCCCCCATCTTCTCTACCAAATTTCCATGGTTTGGAAAGTGAAGACCCCGATGCATTCTTATTTGAGCTTGATGTGCTTTGTAGGAGTTATGATTATTATACTATTGCCAAGAAATTGAAATTGTTTCTTGCCACCTTGAAAGGTGCAACCCTCTTATGGTTCATTGGCCTCGGTGGGGATAACATTCAGACTTGGGATGAGATGAAGAAAGTATTTTTGAAGAAATATTGGGACTACTGCAAAGCTAGAGAACTCAGAGAAGAAATCTTTAAAATGGCACAGAAAGAGGATGAAATTTTGGAGGACCATGTGGAGCGATTTTAGTATAACCTTCAAAGATAAAAGCAAAGTCAGTTGAGTAAGGAAACAATGAGAACAGTTTTGCTAAGAGGAATAAGAGATTAATGCTTAGAGGTTCTAAATATAATAGGATTAGGAGATGTTTCCCGGTTTCCATATGATGAGGTATGTAACGTATGTAAATGATATTTAAGAGGGAACTCAAATACTGGTAGAAGCTATATAGACATTGCTTCCAGATTTACAAAATCTACTGTAGGAACGAGAGTCACAAGGGGTGAAATTGGTAATATGTTAGAAAACTTTAAATCTGATATAATCAGTTATTTGATTTCACAATTGGATGTTTTGCAGGTTAAGAAGAATCGGGAGGATTCACACAAATATTTATCTATATTATGTCCTAAGTTTCGAAAGTAACACCCCTTGAGGGAGTTCCCTCTGGAAAACATTGAAATCTATGGTATTTGTGAAGAATCCCATTCTACTAGAAACTGCCCTTCCTTACTAGGAATTAAGGAAACATATCAAGGGGAGAAAGAGGCCTCAATTTCACTTTATGCAATGGCACCACAAAAACAATGGAAACTGAGGCCTTCAGGTATGGTTCAAAACCCTACGCCTCAATTTCCTTATTCTCATAATCATATGTGGAACACTCCTATGCCATGGCAGTCTTAGCCATATCAACTCATTCCACACCATATTTGGCAGCAAGGTTGGTGTGATCCATCCTATGATAGCATGAATAATTTCCCTTATAATTCACTTCAACCATACACAACATACCCCCAGCAATATCCCCAACAACAAATCAATTAGTCACAACAACTCCAATTACCTACTCCTCAACACCCTCTACAACCAACCCAAATTCCTACCCAGCCCATTCTGAATCCTAAAAATAATAATCCAGTTCAGGATGTTTATGGAATTGATCTGCAAACCTTTCCTATGTATTCTATCATGCTTGTTCCACCACAGGAAATCCCCCTAAGGTCTGGGAAGGTACTTAATCCAAAATCCTCAATGATCATCCAAGAAAATGAAGAGGAGGAAGCTCATACCCAGTCTGAAATTGATGTTAATAAATTTTAGTCACCATCCCAATCTCATATTCAATCTCAATTTCAATCAACCCCACATCTCGGTTCTTAGAAGGAACGGTTATTACAGTCCAATCAAACTCATTTTCCAGAGAGATTAGCATTGGGAAAACCAATTATACCTTCTAAGTTTGATTTGGTATCAAACTTAAAAATTCTTTGTATTAAAATACCCCTGCTACAAGCAATAAAGGGCATACTCATTTATACTAAAACAGTTAGGGACTTGTGCATCAAAAATCTAGGTAGACAAAAAAATGACCCCCCAACCATCCAAGTTGTAGGAAATTTGGTAAGTCTCATGTCCACTGAAGTGACTACAGAAAAGTATGTGGATCCTAGGAATCTTGTGAATAAAATACCCTAATCAACTTGGGTGCAACCATAAATGTGATTACATTAGAGACTCTTATTAAATTGGGGCTTCATAATATCCCCCCTACACCCATTGTGTTTGAATTAGTTGGTCGATCCAAAATTAAGCCAGAGGGTACTTGAGAGGATGTGATTGTCTCGCTAGACTCTTGGGAGTATCCAACAAATTTCTATGTCATACAACCTAAATCTAATTTGGGTGGGCACCTTTTAATTCTCGGTAGACCCTGGTTGGCCAAAACTAATGCTTTCATCGATTGTAGGTATAGGAATATGACAATTACACATGGCACTAAGAACAAACAAATTAATGATCCAAGTGGATATTGGTGGCAACCCACCTATTCCAATTGGCTCCTCTTGACAATTTTTAGTTCAGCACGTTCTTTTGTGATTATTTGTAATTGTGGGTTCTACATTTACAGGGTTGTTTGAAGCCCTACACAACTTCTAGGTGGAGATTGGTGGCCTCCCACCTAATCCAACTAGCTTATTTTGGAATTTTTCATGTCAATACATCTTTTTGTACTTCCAGGGCCGTTTTGGGGCCCTAAACAGTGTTTTTTTGGCTTTTCATAGTTAAATTGTATACAAAGTCAAAGTTTGATAGAATAATGTGTAGTTCTCTAAAATACCTTTTTAATGGGCTATCACGGGCCTAAAATGGAGTTCGTATGCAAACGTTACGACCCCTGGAAGTTGAGGTACCAACTTACCCATAGAGACCCACATAACTTTTGGCGTTTCATCTCCTAGGGTTAGTTTTTTGGATGTCTAGGGTTTTTTCATTCATGAGTAATGTTAAAAAGGCCTCTGGAGCCTCATTGTAATCATTATGATCATATGGATGTGCATGGCAACCACATCTCTTCTCAGAGATAGCTATCACCATTCGAGCAAGTTGTTTTCAATTCTGCATTTTTACAGTTTCGACCTATTTAATTTATTCAATAGAATTTATTGTTCACTAGATATATAGTGTTCTTCTTCGTATCTGTGTTATTGTATTCAATTCGTTATTCATTTCATTCCACTCATAAATCTGGATCAGTGGTATCAGAGTGGTCTTCTCTTCATTTATTTTTCTTCATGCATGTCCCCGACAAGAAGTTGGGACTCGAACCAGTCGATCCTTTGCAATATCGGTTGCTCTGAGACCGAGAAAAACCCATGAGGGATGAGAATAAATATTATGGAGTAGGAGATCCTTTTAAAATGTTTCTCAAGAAATCCCTTGTGTGACAAAGGAACGAAATAATGGACAAATTTGCACAGATCCTTTAGCGGCTTCCCACAGGAGACGCATCTTCATCAAGCGTCCATGCAACCCCCTTCAAGGTACAAGTAAATTTTGATATTCCATTATTTGAAGGACTGATAGATGTGGATGTTGTATATTAATGAATGAATCTACTCGAAGGGTACTTTTCGGTCCACAATTTTTTCGACAAGGAAAATATTACTTTTTCACTTCTCAAGGTCGTCCCCCATGTTAAGGATTGGTGGGATACTTACTCTGAGAAAAGGTCCGTAGAGGAATCTACAATATTTTTTGTCACCCCCACATGGGATTCCTTCAGTGATGTCATTAAAGAACAGTACTACCATGTTTGAATCTACGAGGACTAGTACACAAGATGGACCACGTTGTGTTAGGGTCCTAACCCGCACATAGGTAGAGAAATATATTCGGATGTAATAAAGGTCAATATTAATAAGGCCTTTCAATAAAATAGAATAAGGCGGATGTAAGAATATCTAATAGAAGATTCCGCTTCTAGAAGGATCTTCCTCTAGATGTTTCTCTTGATAGACATATTTAGTATAAATAAGGGTCGAGGGTATGAAAACCCTAGCTTGGAGATTATTGTAATAGAGCGTTGCTCGACTGGAGGTTGCCCCCTCGAAGAGGCCCATGAACATTTCTTTCTGAATCAAAGTGCTACTTATGTTGTTGTTCTTATATCATTTATGTCTTATTGTGGAGATTATGCTGGTTATATTACTGTTATTCTTCCATTTCTAGCATTTTATTTATGTTTTGCATACTTTTTATATCTAGTATATTACAAGTCGTATCAGAGCACTTTCCTTGGCAGAAATTGTGGGAATTTTTTTTCAGGGTAGAGACATATTCTAGCGTCTTTAAGCCACGGAGATCTGTCGTTATGCACATAAACCCGCGGTTGAGGGATTTATACAAGCAGGAAATACAAGTGGTTCTTAAGCGCACATCTGTTGGCCACCCTTGTAACCCATGTTGGTACCCCTTTGAGTGGTAACGCATCAAACAACACATGTGTATGGATCGGCCTAGATTTTTTGAATCCCTCTTTAGATAAACCGATCGGTCGCCTAACTGCTCTAGTGCCACCGAGAACAGCACTCGAGAAGATACTCTCTAGTACCTGGGTAGTCGGGTAGTACGGCTAAGGGTATGGTCTATCCTCCTTAGTTAGTGCCCTGAGATATTGGGTCGAGTACTATTGTTGGACCCCGCACGTATATCAGAGAGTTATAGTACAGGGAAAACCCTTGTCTGTAGAACCCTTGAATACCTAACCCTTGGGGGACAGAAACATAAACAAATTAAAACAGACAAGATCTGTTGCCACGCAACTGTGTTCGGGTTTCCAAATCACTACACTTTTCTTACTGGTTAATCATTTGGGGATTTCATCGCTCTAGTATTCTTCAGACCGGAGTATAACTCCGCAGGTGTAAAAAAAAAAAAAAAAAAGTCTGGAAATTTTTTCACCATTATTTGAGACCTATTCCATTGGATTCATCTCTTCGCCCTTATCACATTCATCCATATCATTTTTCGGCAAAATTTTTTACCCCGCCCACCCCTTTTTCAGTTCACCCATCCTCATGGCCCATACCCGTAGCCAAGACCTGGAAGCTTGCTTCAACACCTTGCAATCTGTTTTCCTCGAGACCTAAAAAGAAGTGAAACAACTCAGTGCCACTATTGTCTCCATCGATACATCCATCAATACAACCATAAATACAACCATTCAGTCCTCAATGGAGGAAGTCAAAGAAGAACTGACCACCCAGCTTGAATCTGTCTTTGCATCACTCTGCACCAAACTGAAGATCCCTACAGATGACCCCTTCTCTGATGCACCTCCAAAGACTGAAGGTGAACATTTGTCCTATTCCCATACCTTTCATCACCATCACTTTCAACGTGACCTACGCCTTCCGCAGGTGGATGTGACCAAATTTGATGGCTCAGACCCCACTGGTTGGGTAACCCAAATGGAACATTATTTCTCTTTATATGGCATTACAGATGACTTGTCCAAACTCTGGTATGGTGTTCTCCATCTACATCAAGAACGTTGGCAATGGTGGAAATGGAGAAAAACTTCCCGTCAAGGGTATATTGCTTGGACCCAATTTGTGACTGAGCTTTATGAATGCTTTGACACTGACACCAACCATTTGGGTCGTCTAACAAAGTTGAAACAATCAGGAATCGTAGAAGACTTCATAGCTGCCTTTGAGCACCTGTCTTTTCGAACAGAGGGCATGATTGATGCTTTCTTTCGAGAGTGTTTTATCAATGGACTCAAGGATGAGATTTGAGCCCATGTCCTCATGGCTCGACCTTCGAGTTGGGTGGAGGCTACTAAAAAAGATAAAGAATCACAACATCTTGTATCCTCTCAAAATCGTAAATCCTCCTTTATCCCTCGCCCTAAACCAGTAAATCCCACTACTCCCTTTGCCCCATTAAAGATCCAAAATTTGACCAGGGATGAAATGGTTGAATGCCAACTCAAAGGCCTTTGTTATAATTGTGATGACAAATATTTTTCGGGACACAAGTGTACGGAACAAAAGATTTTTATGGCCATCTCTGAGGATATTTCGGAAGAGGATGTTGAAACTCCCCTTATGCCTAAGTCACCTGAAATCACTGACATAACCCCTCCCTCAGACCTCCCGAAGTGGAACCAATCATTTCCCTCAATGCTCTCATTGGCTTCTCCGCCCCCCAAACCCTCAAGTTAATCGGTTACATCAAGCATTGAAAGGTCATCATTCTGGTTGATAGTGGAAGCACCCATAATTTTATTCATCGCCGCATTGCCCAAGAAACTCATTGCCACATCCATGCCATCAACAATTTCCAAATCATGATTGCCAATGGTGGTTCCATGAAATGTGGAGGGCGTTGTGAAAATGTGCGTCTCCAAATCGGTGACTACCACCTAAAATCCCATATGTTTTCTATCGACATGGGTGGTTGTGACATTGTGTTGGGTGCAGACTGGATAAGGACTTTGGGTCCCATTCTCATGGATTTTACGAAATTAACCATGCAATTCGACCAAGAAGGCCACCAATATAAATTCCAAGGCATCATTGCTAGTTCACCTGAGGTCATTAGTTCCCATCGCATGAAAAATATGCTCAAAAAAGGTCATTCTAGTGTCATTGCCCAACTCCATGCCATACAAGCAACAAAGACACCCCCAGTGTTGCAAGACCTCCAAGCCCTCCTTTCTAAACATCAAATGGTATTTTCCACTCCCCAAGGACTCCCTCCTTCCCACGGTGTTCATGATAATTCCATTCCCCTTGTACCCGGAAGCCTCCCTCCCAATATCCGTTTGTATTGCCACCCCTTTTCACAAAAAAATGAAATTGAGAAAATGGTCCAGGAACTCCTTAATGCAGGTGTTATCCGCCCTAGTACAAGTCCTTACTCTTCTCCTGTAGTCATGGTCCTAAAGAAAGAAGGTTCTTGGAGAATGTGTCCTGACTTCCATGCCCTCAACAAACTGACCATTAAAGACAAATTTCCCATTCCTGTCATTGATGACCTCATGGATGAATTGAGTGGTGCCCAATTCTTTACTAAACTTGATCTTCGCTCAGGCTATCACCAGATACGTATGAAAGAGGCAGACATTCCCAAGACGGCCTTTCGAACTCATGAGGGCCACTATGAGTTTTTGGTCATGCCCTTTGGCTTGTGTAATGCCCCCTCCACCTTCCAAAGCCTCATGAATCATGTCTTCTGTCCCTTTATCCATCATTTTGTCTTAGTTTTCTTTGATGATATCCTCATCTATAGAAAAACCTGGATAGACCATCTTACTCATGTGGATCGAGTTCTCCATCTACTCTCTCATCACCAACTTTTCCTGAAACAGTCTAAATGTGCTTGTTTTGCCTTAGAAGTAGAATACTTGGGTCATCTGGTTGGCAAGGATGGCGTCAGGGTGGATCCGAAAAATATTGAAGCTATGCAAGACTAGCCGCACCCAAAGACTCTCAAAAGCTTGCGTGGATTTCTGGACTTAACAGGGTATTATCGCAAGTTTGTTAAGAATTATGGAAAGATTACAGCACCTCTTACTGCTCTCCTCAAAAAGAACTCTTTCACTTGGACTCTAGTTGTTGCTCAAGCTTTCCAAACCTTGAAGATGGCCATGTGCACCACTCAGGTTCTGTCCCTTCCTGATTTCACAAATACCTTGTGTTGGAATGTGATGCCTCAAGGAAAGGAATTGGTGATGTACTTATGCAAGAGGGTCGACCTTTGGCCTTCACCAGCAAGCAACTATCTGAAAGGAATCTGGGCAAACCCATCTATTAAAAGGATATGTTGGCTATTCTGCATGTCGTTGATCTGTGGTGCCCTTATCTCTTGGGGCAACGTTTCCAAATTAAGACAGACCACCAAAGCCTCAAGTACTTTATGGAACAATGCATTTCCTCCCTGGAGAAACAAAAATGGGTGACTAAACTCTTTGGATATGATTATGAGATCATTTACAAGAAAGGCAAAGACAATGTGGTGGCGGATGCACTATCCCAAAAATATGAAGAAAAAGGATCCCTTTTTTCTCTTTCCTTCATTGTACCAGATTGGCTCCAAGTTGTTCGTCAGGAATGGCTACAAGATCCCAAAAGTTTTCATCTGATCTAGCAATTGCAAACCAATGCTCCACCTTCCCCAGGGTAATATTGGCTCCAAGATGAGCTTCGATACAAATGCCGTTTGTATTTAAGTAAACAATCAAAGCTTAAATCCACAGTACTTTCTGAGCTTCGTGCTACACCCACAACGGGGCACTCCTGGTTCACCAAAACCCATGACAGGGTCAAACGTTCTTTTTTCTGGGATGGTATGAAATAGGACATCCATAATTTTGTCATTGAATGTGATGTGTGTCAATGCAACAAGGGAGAAACAGTCAAATCTTCAGGCACACTACAACCGCTTCCGATTCCACCTGCTATTTGGAAGGATATCTCTATGGACTTTATTACTTGCTTACCCAAATTGGGAAATAAATCAGTCATAATGGTGGTTGTGGATCACCTTTCCAAGTATGCTCATTTATGTGCTCTTCAACACCCATTTACTACATCCACGGTGGCTCAAATTTTCATGGACCAGGTCTTCAATCTTCGTGGCATGCCGCACTCTATTGTTTATGATCGTGACCCAACTTTCACAAGCAATTTTTGGCAAGAATTGTTCAAGCTACAGGGAACCCAATTGCATCTCAGCACAGCTTATCATCCCTAGACTGATGGTCAAACATAAGTTGTCAACAAGTGTTTGGAAACATATATGAGGTGTTTTGCCTCTGAAAAGAAAAATCAGTAGGCTCAATGGTTACCCCTAGTTGAATGGTTGTACAACACTTCCTACCATACAGCTACACGCATGACTCCTTTTGAAGCGGTATATGGATATAAGCCACCTTCAGTTCTCTCCTACTTACCGGGTACCTCGAAGGTCCAGGCAGTTGACCAAACACTTACAGTTCGAGAGGATATTCTCCATACCCTCAAAGAGAACTTGGTCATGGCACAAAATCGCATGAAGTAACAAGCAGATCAAGGTCGCTCTGAACGTCAATTTGCAGAAGGGGATCAGGTGTTTCTGCGTCTGCAACCATAGAAGAAAACTTCCCTCAATATCGAGCATTGTCAAAAGCTAGCGCCCAAATTTTATGGTCCTTATACAATTCTCAAGCGTGTGGGACAAGTCGCCTATCAGTTAGCTCTGCCCAGTCATTCGAAACTACATCATGTTTTTCATGTTTCATGCTTAAAGAAGGTGATTGGAACTAGGTGCCAAATTCAAACCAACCTTCCTGAGTTAGCTGAAGAATGATCCATTTGGCTACAGCGAGAAGCAGTTTTGGATCAGCGTGAGCGTCGCCTATTTCAGAGAACCATCAAGGAAGTGCTAGTCCAGTGGAAAGATGCAACTCCAGCAGATGCCACTTGGGAACCAGCGACCATTCTGCAGCAGTTTCCACATCTCAAGCCTTGAGGACAAGGTTGTTTTTAAGGGGGCGGACATGTTATGGTCATAACCCACACATAGGTAGAGAAATATATTCGGATGTAATAAAGGTCAATATTAATAAGGCCTTTCAATAAAATAGAATAAGGCAGATGTAAGAAGACCTAATAGAAGCTTCCGCTTCTAGAAGGATCTTCCTCTATATGCTTCCCTTGATAGACATACTTAGTATAAATAAGGGTCAAGGGTATGAAAACCCTAGCTTGGAGATTATTGTAACAGAGCACTGCTCGACTGGAGGTTGCCCCCTCGAAGAGGCCCGTGAACATTTCTTTATGAATCAAAGTGTTACTTCTTTTGTTGTTCTTATATCATTTTTATGTTATTGTGGAGATTATGCTGGTTATATTACTGTTATTCTGCCATTTCTAGCATTTTATTTCTGTTCTGCATACTTTTTATATCTAGTATATTACACGTTGCGTCAGGAAAGGGACCAGACAGTGCCAGATTTCATCAATATTTTCCATACCCTGTGCACCAAATTGGGTATCAAAGACTCTTAACGACATATGGTGCTCAAATATCACGAATGTCTGCATAGATACATTCAAACCAAAATGGATTTCATGGACATCGCATCATTAGGTGCGGCTAATAGATATGTTGTCAAGATCGAGCAAAAATTTAAGCAGAAGAGGCGAGAGTTTGGATCTGCAAAATTCTCATAGTCGAAACAGCGAAAAGGCGGCCCTAACCCACAAAACAAGGGACAAAGAAAATATGCCCACTCTCAGGAAAACCAATTCAAGCTACAACACAAGAAGGGTAATGATAAATCGAAGAAGGACACAGGAAAGCGGTGTGAATACCATAAGAGCCCTTGGAACAACACTGAAGAATGTCGTTCCAAGCAGTCACTGGTGGTCGAGCTGAAATATTTCGAGTCAGAGGAAAATTCTGACTCTGAATCAGATCCAGAAGGAGGGAAGAAAATTATCGATGCCAAACCCAATGCCACTATCGTTACCACCAAAGTCCAGCCAAGAGAACCAGAAGAACCAGAGGAAGTGGAACACCTCTTCACCCATAGATATGGGTAAAGGGGGATCTGCTTCACTTCATTGTTGATAGTAGAAATTAGAAGAACCTGATATCATTAGAGGTCATCAAGAGACTGGACCTATTGATGACACTGCACCCACAGCCCTACACCATCAGCTGGCTTCGCCAAGGAAGAGATCTTCACGTCAGCCAACAGTTTCGTCTACCCTACAGCATCAAGACCTTCAAAGACGAGGTATTGTGTGACATTGCTCACCTTGAATTTTGTGATGTTCTTTTAAGACAACCAAGTGACATGTTTTGTATGAGTCTAGACCCCACAGTGTTATTATTACTTTAGGTAGACAATTGTACAAGAATCGAGAGGTAGCGCCGCCTATCGCTGTTTCTTTAATCTCTGCTAAGAAATGCAGTAAGGGCATTTCATAGAACGGGAAGTTCGTCTTATTTGTGATCCATGCTCACAGTAAGCAGAAGGTCTCCTCCACATTCATGGCCTCTACACATAGCCTCTCTTTGCAGAAGAAGCAAGTCAATGAGATCATGGAAGAGTACAGAGACATCTTCTCCCCACCCACTGGGGTACTGACCCACTGCCAAGTCAAGCATCCAATTGATCTAATCCTCAGTGCACCCATGCCTAATCGACCAGTCTATCGTCGATCATTGATGGAAAATGACGAAATAAAGCGTCAGATCCAAGAGATACTTCAAAAGGGGAAAATTAGACCCAACTCCTCCCCTTGCAAAAGCCCAATTGTACTGGTGCAAAAAAAAGACGGGACCTGGCAACTTTGCATTGATTAAAGAGCATTAAAAAAAATCACAGTCAGGAACAGGTACCCAATTCCCCGAATTGATGACCTTCTTGACCAAATCAAGGGGGGAAAGTTCTTCAGCAAGATTGACCTAAAGTCTAGCTACCATCAAGTTCTCATCGAATCGACTGATGTATGGAAGAAAACTTTCAAATCTAAAGAAGTTCCCTTCAAATGGTTGGTCATGCCCTTTGTCTTAACAAATGCACTAGCCACTTTCATGAGGTTGATGGATTATGTATTGAGACCCTTCACCAAATATTTTGCGGTGGTATATATGGATGACATCCTCATCTTCAGCAGAAGTTGGGAGGAGCACATACATCATATTCAACAGGTTTTCAGCACTCTGCAACAGCACAAGCTATATGCCAACTTGGAAAAATGCTCCTTTGGCATGAACAGGGTCCAATACTTGGGCTACATTGTTGATGAGCATGAGGTGCATGTGGATCCATCTAAGATCCAAGTCATCCATGATTGGCTAGCCCTGACCACACTAACTGATCTTTGGAGCTTCTTGGAACTTGTCAAATTCTACCAACGGTTCATGTTGGGATTCTCCCATATTGCATGGGCCCTCAGAAAAGTGACCAAGGGTGGTGGTAGGGAAAAATTTTAATGAAGGAAGGCACAACAACGAGCATTTGATTATCTGAAGCATCGCTTATGCTTAGCTCCAGTACTCTCCTTACCTGATATGCAACAACCATTTGAGATTGAGACTGATGCATCCAACTATGTTGTAGGCACAGTTCTCACTCAGCATGGTCATCTAGTAGAAAACCATAGTGAGACACTCTTAGATATCATCCAAAAATACCCCACCTATGACAAGGAAATGTATTCCATTGTGCAATCTTGTCGTCAATGGAAACTTTACATTCTGGGAAAGGAGACAATCATCCAAACTGATCACAAGCATCTGCAATTCATACAGACACAAGGGAAGATGTAGAATGATCACCATCAAAATTGGCCCGCATACCTGTAGCAGTTCCATTCGAAGATCAAGTACAAGACAAGGAGCACAAATTTTGTCGGTGACTACCTCAGTCGACCTCCCGTGCCCCAACTTTATCAGCAAGATCCTGACTTCGCCACCACTTATCATCTCTTGGGTACAAGCGTGAATGTCACCGATTTTCACATTCAGGATGGACTGTTGTGTCATCTAGTCCATCTTTGTGTTCCTGCAAGCGAGCGTGCAAATCTAATTTGGGAGGCTCACTACAATTGGATGGCAGGACATTTTGGGGTGGAGAAAACTGTGGTCATTCTACAGAAACATTTTTATTAGCCAAAACTTTGATAGGACGTCAGCAAGTATATCAGGTCTTACACTGTCTGTGCCATTTCCAAGCTAGCCATGAAGAAGCAAGGCTTATACACCCCTCTTTCTACTCCCGAGAAGCCTTAGGAATCCATCTCGATGGATTACATGTCTGGCCTTTCGTCCACCAAGCAATTCAATGTTTACGTCTTTGTGGTGAACATAGTTACCAACTTAATGAGAACTATGACCTCAAAACAAGAACTCTAGCCCTTAAAACCCATATTTTTGTATAAAAAACATGAAAATCGACCCCCAAATCAAAAAGTGGTGCTATTGGTAGCACCATTTTTTGTAACCGGGTCAAAATTAACACTTTTTTCAAGCATGGGCTTAAAGGATCAAATGGTTTCTCAAACAAACTTTAAAATCAACCCCGAAATCAAAAGGTGGTGCTACCGGTAGCACCATTTTTTGTAACCAGGTTAAAATTACAACTTTTTTCAAGCATGGGCTTAAAGGATAAAATGGTTACTCAAAAAAACTCTAAAATCAACCCTCAAATCAAAACGTGGTGCTACCGATAGCACCATTTTTTCTGACCAGGTCAAAATTACAACTTTTTTCAAGCATGGCCTTAAAACATAAAATAGTTGCATAGAAAAACCTTAAAATCAACACCTAAATAAAAACATGACGCTATGTAAAGCAAAATGTTTTTTCTAAAAGTTAAAATTACAGCTAATTACGACCTAATTCAAACTGTGGCCTTGACAACAAATCCCTACACACAAAAAAACTCATAATTGGATCCTAAATAGTCACTTGAAAATTTATTTACTAACTTTTTTTTTCTTAAATTTACATTAAAAAATAAATAAAGAGAAAAGAGAAAATCTTCACAAATATATTTTTTTAAAGAAAACAAAAACACATTTAAAAAAATATATTCAAAATCCAAATTAAAAAAAATAAAAAAACAATAAAACTTAACAAAATGGTGAAAACCAAAGAAAAACTAAAAAGAAATTAAAATTTAGACAGAAATAATAATTTTAAAAAATATATATATATAGATTTTTTTTGGTTTAAAAAAACAAAAAATACCTTCAAACTTTAAACTTTCAAACAAACAAAAAAAAAATCAATAAAAATTTGAAAAAAAAAACATCTAAAATAAAAAATATTTGATAAAATTAAATTTAAACACCTTAAAAACTAATATTTTTTCATAAATCTCTAAAAAAAAATTCAAATTTATATAAAACATACATATATATTTTATATGTTTTTTATATATATAAAATATATATG